>WEDG01002436.1:0-63164 GCA_017591395.1 Schistocephalus solidus | reverse complement strand
GTTCCACTTTGTCAACATATGATTAACGTCACTATGCAACCGCCTGCGAAGGCTCTAAAGCGAGCTCCACGGATAAAAGGAACATACATGTTCCTTAAGCAGATCGGTGAACCGCACACTATCATTATATTCCAGAAGGCAACCAACAAAATAACGGGCCCGTGATTCAATGGTAGAGCATTTGACTCAATTACCAAACGTCGCGGTTTCGAATCCTAGCTAGTCCACATTAGCGATTTGGTAAGACTGGCTGTTGACGACTAATATGACTGCAATGAACATTCCAGTCTCCGTTGTCTTTGTCGGTTCCACTTTCTCAACATATGCTACAGGTCTCTAGGTGACCGCCTGCAAGAGCTCTAAAGTGAGCTCCAGGGCACAACGGAACATACATGTTCATTAAGCAGATCGGTTAGCCGCACACTATTATCATGTTCTTGATCACAACCAACAAAACAACGGGCCCGTGGCTAAATAGTAGAGCATTCGATTCAATTACTAAACGTCGCGGGTTCGTATCCTATGTGGTCCAAACTTGGGATTTTGTATGTTTGGCTTGATGACGGCTAGTAAGCCAATAATGGTGATTCTGGTCTGCGTTGACTTTGTCGTTTCCATTTTGCCAATATATTCTGCACGTCTCTATTAGGCCGCCTGTAAGGGCTCTAAAGCGAGCTCCAGGGCACAACTGTACATACATTTTACTTAAGCAGATCGATGAGACACACACTACCATCATATTCCCAATCGCAACCAACAAAAGAACGGGCCCGTGGCTCAATGGTAGATCAATTGACTAAATAAACAATGGTCCGGTTTAAAGCCCAGGTTATCCACACATGGGATACGGAATTAGAGACGGATGACGGCTTATATGCCTGAAATGGCCATTACGTACTCTCTTGTTATTGTCGGTTCCACTTTGTCAACATATGATTAACGTCGCTATGCAACCGCCTTCGAAGGCTCTAAAGCGAGCTCCACGGATAAAAGGAACATACATGTTCCTTAAGCAGATCGGTGAACCGCACACTATCATTATATTCCCGATCGCAACCAACAAAAACAACGGGCCCGTGTTTCAATGGTAGAGCATTTGACTCAATTACCAAACGTCGCGGGTTCGAATCCTAGCTAGGCCACATTAGGGATTGGGTATGACTGGCTGTTGACGGCTAATATGACTGAAATGGACATTCCAGTCTCCATTGTCTTTGTCGGTTCCACTTTGTCGACATATGCTACAGGTCTCTTGTTGACCGCCTGCGAGAGCTCTAAAGTGAGCTCCAGGGCACAACGGAACATACATGTTCCTTAAGCAGATCGGTAAGCCGCACACTATCATCATATTATTGATCGCAATCAACAAAATAACGGGCCCCTTGCTCAATGGTAGTGCATTCGATTCAATATCCAAACGTCGCGGGTTCTAATCCTATGTGCTCCACACTTGGGATTTGGTATGTTCGGCTGATGACGGCTAGTAAGCCAATAATGGTAATTCTGGTCTTCTTTGTTATTGTTGGTTCCAATTTGCCAATATATACTACACGTCACTATGCGACCGCTTGTGAAGGCTCTAAAGCGTGGTCCAGAGCACAACGGAACATATATGTTGCTAAGCAGATCGTTGAGCCGCACAATATCATTATATTCTCGATTGGAACCGAAAAAAATACGGGACGGTGCTCAATGGTTGACCTTTCGACACAATTACCAAAGATCGCGTGTTCGAATCCCATGTGGTCCAAATTTCGGATTGGGTATAAATGGCTGATGTTGGCTAGTTAGCAAGAAATGGCCATACCTGTTTCCCTTTTTTTGTCTGTTGCACTTTGTTAACAAGTGCTAAACGTCGCGATGCGACCACCTGCAAGGGCTCTAAAGTGAGCTCCAGGGCACAACGCAACATACATTTTCCTAAAGCAGATCGGTGAGCCGCACACTATCATCATATTCCCGATCGCACCCAACAAAACAGCGGGCCCGTGGCTCATTTGAAGGCCGTTTGACTAAATTTAAAATGGTCGTGGGTCAAATCCCAGGCTGTCCACACATGGGATTAGGTATGACAGGCTGATGAAGGCTTATATGCCTGAAATGGCCAATCCAGTCTTTCTTGTCCTTTACGGTTCCAATTCGTCACCATATGCTTCATGTCGTTATGCGAACGCCTGCGAGGGCTCTCAAGCGAGCTCCAGGGCACAGCGGAACATACATGTTCCTTAAGCAACTCGGTATGCTGCACATCATCATATTCCCACTCCAAACCGAAACAACAACGGGCCCATGGCTCATTTGAAGTGCGTTTGACTAAATAAACAATGGTTGCAGGCTTGAATCCCAGGTTGCCCACACATGGGATTGGGTATGACAGACTGATAACGGCTTATATATTTAAAATGGCCATTCCAGTCTCCCTTTTCTTTGTTGGTTGCAATTTTTCAACAAATGCTTCACGTTGCGATGCAACCACCTGCACAGGCTCTAACGTGAGCTCCAGGGCACAACGCAACATAAATGTTTCTAAAGCAGATCGGTGATTTGCACACAATCATTATATTTCCGATCGCAACCGACAAAACAACGGGCCCGTTGCTCAACGGTTGACTGTTTGATGGTTGTCTGGTCGAACGTTCGAATTCCATTTGGTCCACACTTAAGATTGCGTATGACTGGCTGCTGACGGTTTATAAGCCAGAAATGGCCATTCCGGTCTGCCTTTTTTCTGTCGGTCCCACTTTGTCAAGCCTGCACACTATCTGCACACATCGCTGACACAGTGAGTGTTCCCATCAGCCAAGCCTGGCGGCCATAGTCCATGTTATCTATAAAAAGTATCCCTTGTTTTGAACAGCAACAGACCGAGGACGATCTGAGCAGATATTTATGCCTTTGAAACCGTTCGGCGGACTCTGCAATCATCAAGGGATTTCATCCTCCGCACTTCGGTGATGATCCAGGTGATCACCGCGATGCTCCCCGTTGCAAACCCCAAACCCAACGGGTGACTGTTTTCGTCTCAAAAATATCACTGGGAGTTATTTTCCGGTATCCGCTCTTTTTCAACTTCGTTGTACCCCGTTGGCTCATATAACTTGGCCTAACTAACAAACCGAGATACTAATTTTGGTACCGCAACACGCATGTACAAATAGGGAATTCAAAGGAAACTCACCTATCCGGCTGGCCAGAAGTGTCCATTATAGTCTCCATTTTCGTTGTCGGTTATATGATTCTGTCTATTTCACTGGCAAGACTGAGGCTGCTGGTGATATTCGAGAGTGACACCCAAGACAGAAAGAAAAGAGTGAGTCCTCTGAGACATCGGTGAAATACGGTGCACGTAGTCTATATTGAATGCAAATAATCTTTCGATAGCGTGCCGCACAACCACCTTCTTTATAAACTCGGCGGCATAAGAGTAAGATGTAGACTTCTGACATGGATAGAAAACCTTCCAATCGGCTGCTCCCAAAACGTCTTTCTCAGTGACAAACAGTCGTCTAATGTTGAGGTTAAGAGTGGTGTTCCCCAAAGCTCACTTCTCGGCCCTACTTTGTTCAATGTCTACATCAACGATTGCGCCAGCCAACTGGACTGCGATATTTCCATGTTTGCCGATTATCTCAAATTGTGCGCGTTATTCAAACTGCGACTGATGAAGTAAACTTAAATGCAAACTTGAATCGACTCCAAAAATGGTCAGAGAATTGGCTCTTTCCGATAAATGAAAGCAAGTGCAACACCATACGAGTCGGGAAAAGAAATCCTTTGAATCCTACGGTTTGCCACCTAAGTGTCATAACATTGAAGTAAGTGGATACTCAAAAGGATCTGGGAGTCTGGATCACGCCCGCGCTTAAACCCTCCCTACATTGCGCAAAGGTAGCAAAGTCAGCAATGTCGATGCCTTGCCTCGATAAACTAGATTTTTGGCCTTCAGTGACGACTGCTGCACCAAAGTCTTCGGAACCGTCCTGCGTCCGCAGTTAGAATTCACAATCAAAGCTTGGAGACCCGGGGTTGCAAAGGACATCAACATCATCGGTAAGGTCCAAAGGCGAGCAAACAAACTTGTCCTTGGACAGGGCTTGCAGACTTATGAACCACGGCTGTCTTATCTTAATACCTTACCCTTGCGTAAAAGACAGCTTTGGGGAGACCTGATGCGAACATTCCGCATTCAACGCGTTCAGGACTGCGGTCTTGACCAAGGGGATTACTTTGAATTTGCAACAACAACAAGGAAGTTGAGAGATCATCCTCTCAAATTACGTGTTACTGGGGCTAGGCTAGACATTCCGAAGTACTTTTTCTCCAAAAGAGTGGTCGAAGCTGATAATAATCTTCCCCTGTATTTTGTTATGGTGGCTTTTATGCGAAAGTCAGATCGATATATTGGTGCGTGCTACAACACGAACTGAAAGCTGCAAGTACGTCGTAAAAAATAGGCATATAGCAAACTACTTGCTATAGTTAAGTAACATTCTTTAGGTGTTATTATTTTCATCCGTGGACTCACGCACTCATAATTCCATGCGGAGGTCCCCGAGGTGTGTCCTGCTTAACTATTTGCACACATCGGTAACACAGTGAGTGTTCCGATCAGCCGAGCCTGGTGGCAATAGTTCATGTAGTCTCTGAACAGTATTCCTTGTTTAAAACTCCATCAGACCGAGGACGATCTGGGCAGATATTTCTGCCTTTTAACTCATTCGGCGGACTCTGCAATCATCAAGGGAGTTCATCCTCCGCACTTCGGTGATGATCCAGGTGATCACCATGATGCTCCCCGTTGCAAACCCCAAACCCAACGGGCGACAGTTTTCGTCTCCAAAAAATCACAAGGAGTTATTTTCCGGTGTCTGCTCTTTTTCAACTACGTTTTACCCCGTTGGCTTGTGTAAATTGGTCTCGCAAACAAACCGAGATACTAATTTTGATACCACAATACGCCTGTTAAAATAGGAATTTCAAAGGTAACTCACCTATGCGTCTGTCCAGAAGTGCCCATTAGTCTCCATTTTGGTTTCGGTTATATGATTCTGTCTATTTCACTGGAAAGTCTTGGGCTGCTGGTGATATTCTAGAGCGACACCCAAGGCAGAAAGAAAAGGGTGAGTCCTCTGAGACATCGGTAAAATACGGTGCACGTTGTCTATATTGAATGCAAAAAGGCTTTCAATAGCGTGCAACACCATCACCTTCTTTATAAACTCAGTCACATAGGAGTAAGATGTAGACTTCTGACAAGGACAGAAAACCTTCCAATCGGCTGCTCCCAAAACGTCTTTCTCAACGACAAACAGTCGGCTAATGTTGAGGTTAAGAGTGGTGTTCCCCAAGGTCCACTTCTCGGTCCTACTATATTCACAGTCTACATCAACGATTGCGCCAGCCAACTGGACTGCGATATTTATTTGTTTGCTGATTATCACAAATTGCGCGCGTTATTCATACTGCGACTAACGAAAAAAACGTGCATGTAAACTTTAATCGACTACAAAAATGGTCAGAGGACTGACAAGGTATCAAGATCAGCGATGTCGATGTCTTGCGTCGACAAACGACATTTTTCAGACTGCAGTGTCGACTGCTTCACCAAAATCTTCGAAAACGTCAAGCGGCCACAGGTAGAAGTCACTTTTGAAGCTTGGAGACTCTGGGCGGCGAATGATATCAACATCCTCGGAAATATCCAAAGGCAAGCAAACATACTTGTCCTTGGACAGGGCTTACAGCCTTCTGAACCCCGACTGTCTCATCTTAATCTCTATCCCTTGCGTTAAAGACAGGTTTGGGGAGACCTGATGCGAACATTCCACATACTAAGCCCTCAGGAATGCGGTCTTGACCAAGGGGATAACTATAAACAATCTGACGCGCTTGAAACTATCATGGTGCGCTAAAAGCCGTGGCTTGGAAGGTTGCCAACTGACGGGATAACTCGGACCGCGTGGTCAGCCCAATGTGTGTTTTGTGTGGAGTGGCTGACTGGCGGACTGAGAGTCAGGTTGCAATGGATCCTTCTTAATGTGGCCTTTATGGCACTCCCACTCCGTGGGATCCGAGCCAGGTGTGGTGGCACGCCCAGGGGCGGCTCCGGCCGCACCAGCCACCTGTGCCCTCTCCCATCTCCGGTCTTCTTGACTCTGTCTTGACACCGGGCTCAGGTGGGGGAGGAGGAGGAGAGAGTGCGGTAGCTGCAGCGCAAGGCTACTATCACTTAAAACTAATTCACGCGCAAGTCACCGTCCCTGCACCACCTGGTGTGGAGCATACGGTGGACCTCGTCGAAATCGACGGTCGAACTGCCGTGGTATTTGTTAAATTGTTGTTCACCTGTCAAAGCACCACGAATTAAATATTACTGCACCGCCTCGGTGGGGTTGGTTGCGGCTGGCTGATGATTGCTTATCACGCAAAGGTGGCCATTTTAGTCTCCCTCTTCGTTGTTGGCATTATAATTCTGTCTAAAGCATGAGACAGTCTGTGGCTGTCGGTAGAGCTTTTGAGTGAGCCCAAAGTCAAAACGTGTCGAGAATGTCCTCTATGGCATAGGTGAACGCTCATATGATTTACTTATATAACAAATTGGAATCAGCAAGTCAACATACTCGTGTTGGAGTTTGAATCGCTTTGAGTGTCGATCCAACGTGTCGTCTGTCCACTGGGGTTAGTGCTGGCTGGCTGATGATGGCTAGTAAGCCAGAAGTGGCTATTTCAGTTTCCATTTACTTTGTCGACAATATGATTCTGTCTTTGTCACAAGCCAGCCTGCGGTTGCTAGCTTGGCTCTAAAGAGAACCTTAACACACAATGGTACGAATGAATTCCCTCACACATCAGTGTGCGCCCATCTCACATTGTTAAGATACCCAAACTGAACTGGCAAGTTATCGTGCTCATGTGGCAGTTTGGTGATCAATGGTAGATCATTCGACTCAATAACCACACGTGTCGGGTTTGAATCCAAGGTGGACCAAACTAGGGATTACGTATGACTAGCTGATAACGGCTTATATGCCAGAAATACCCACTCCTGCCTCCCTTGTCTTTGTCAGGTTCAACGTTGTCAACATATGTTTCACGTCGCTAAGCTACCACCTGCGAGGGCTACAAAGCGAGCTTTAGGGCAACACGAAACATAAATGTTCCTTAAGCAGATCGGTGAGCCACACACTATCATAATATTCCCGATCGCAACCTACAAAACAACGTGCCAGTTGCTCAATCGTAGTGCGTTTGACTAAATTAACAATGGTTGTGGGTTCGAATCGCAGGTTTTTCACACATGGGATTAGGTATGACTGGCTGATGTCAGCTAACTTGCCTGAAATGTCCCTTCCAGTATATCTTTTCTCTGTGGGTTCCACTTTGTCAACATATGCTACACGTCTCTATGCGACCGCCTGTAATGGCTCCAAAGCGAGCTTCAGGGCCAAACGGAACATGCATGCTCTTTAAGCAGATCGGTGAACCGCACACTATCGTCATATTCCCAATCGCAAACGACAAAACAATGTGCCCGTGGCTCAATTGTTGGGCATTCGACTCAATTACCAAACGTCGCGGGTTTGAGTCCTAAGTGGTACACACCAGGGATTGGGTATAACTGGCTTATGACGGCATTATTACCGGAAATGGCCATTCCGGTCTTCCTTGTCGTTGTCGGTTCCCCTTTGTCAACATATGCTACCCGTCACTATGCGACCGCGAGCGAGTTCTACATAGTTAGCTCCAGGGCACAATGGAACATACGTGTTCCTTTAGCAGATTGGTGAGCCACACACTATCATCATATTCCCGATCGCAACCGCCAAAACAACGGGCCCGTTACTCAACGGGAGAGCATTTGAATCAATTACAAAACTTTGCGTTCTCAATTCCCGGCGGATCCGCAATAGGGATAGGGTATGACTGGCTCGTGATGGCTTATATTCCAGAAATGACAATTTCAGTATCTCTTGTTTTAGTCATTTCCACTTTTTCAACATATGCTACGCGACGCTACTCGACCGCCTGCGAGTGATCTCACCTGAGCTCCAGGGCACAACAGAATATTTATGTTCCATAAGCAGATTGGTGAGCCGAACACTATAATCATATTCCTGATCGAAGCCAACAAAACAACGGTCCCGTGGCTCTATGGAAGTGCGGTTGACTCAATTAACAAATGTTCCCTGTCCGAATCCTAGTTTGTCCACACATGGGATTGGGTATTATTAGCTGATCACGGCTTATATGCCAGAAATGGCCATTCCGGTCTCCCTTGTATTTGATGGTTCCAATTTGTCAACATATGCTACACGTCGCTATGCGACCGCCTCCGAGGGCTCTTAAGCGAGCTTCAAGGCCCAACGGAACACACATGTTCCTTAAGCAGATCAAAGAGCCGCACACTATCATCATATTCCCGATCGCAACCGAAAAACAACGGGCCCTTGGCTCAATGGTAGAGCATTCGACTCAATCACAAAACGTCGCGGATTCGATTCACAGGTGGTCCACACAAGGTATTGGTTATGACTGGCTGATGACGGCTAATATGCCAGAAATGGCCATTCCGGACTCCCTTGTCTTTGTTGGTTCTACTTTGTCAACATATGCTTCACGTCGCTATGCGACCGCCTGTGAGAGATCTCAAGTGAGCTCCAGGGCACAACGGAACATACATGTTCCTTAAGCAGATCGATGAGCCGCACAATATTATCATATTCCCGCTCCCAACAAACTAAACAACAAGCCGGTGGCTCAATGGTAGTGCATTTGAATAAATTACCATACGTCCCGGGATCGAATTACATATGAGCAACACTTAATAATGGGAATGACTGGCTGATGACGGCCAGTTAACCAGATATGGCCATTCCTGTCACCCTTGTCTATTTGGGTTCCACTTTGTCAACATATGCTACACGTCACTATGCGACCGCCTGCGAAGGCTGTGAAGCGAGCTTCAGGGCATAACGGAATAAACATGTTCGTTAAGCAGATCAGTTAGCCGCACACTATCATCATATTCCCGATCGCAACCAAAAAACAACGGGCCCGTTGTTCAATGTTAGAACATTTGACTCAAGTTCCCAAGGTGTCGGGTTCAAATCCAAGATGGTCCCCAATCTGGATTGAAAATGAATGGCTGATAACGACTATTAAGCCAGAAATGGCCATTCCGGTCTTCCTTGTCGTTGTCGGTTCCCCTTTGTCAACATATGCTACCCGTCACTATGCGACCGCGAGCGAGTTCTACAAAGTGAACTCCAGGGCACAATGGAACATACGTGTTCCTTTAGCAGATTGGTGAGCCACACACTATCATCATATTCCCGTGGGCAACCGGCAAAACAACGGGCCCGTTACTCAACGGGAGAGCATTTTAATCAATTACAAAACTTTGCGTTCTCGATTCCCGGCGGATCCGCAATAGGGATAGGGTATGACTGGCTCGTGATGGCTTATATTCCAGAAATGACAATTTCAGTATCTCTTGTTTTAGTCATTTCCACTTTTTCAACATATGCTACGCGACGCTACTCGACCGCCTGCGAGTGATCTCACCTGAGCTCCAGGGCACAACAGAATATTTATGTTCCATAAGCAGATTGGTGAGCCGAACACTATAATCATATTCCTGATCGAAGCCAACAAAACAACGGTCCCGTGGCTCTATGGAAGTGCGGTTGACTCAATTAACAAATGTTCCCTGTCCGAATCCTAATTTGTCCACACATGGGATTGGGTATTACTAGCTGATCACGGCTTATATGCCAGAAATGGCCATTCCGGTCTCCCTTGTATTTGATGGTTCCAATTTGTCAACATATGCTACACGTCGCTATGCGACCGCCTGCGATGGCTCTTAAGCGAGCTTCAAGGCCCAACGGAACACACATGTTCCTTAAGCAGATCAAAGAGCCGCACACTATCATCATATTCCCGATCGCAACCGAAAAACAACGGGCCCTTGGCTCAATGGTAGAGCATTCGACTCAATTACAAAACGTCGCGGGTTTGAGTCCTAAGTGGTACACACCAGGGATTGGGTATAACTGGCTTATGACGGCATTTATACCAGAAATGGCCATTCCGGTCTTCCTTGTCGTTGTCGGTTCCCCTTTGTCAACATATGCTACCCGTCACTATGCGACCGCGAGCGAGTTCTACATAGTTAGCTCCAGGGCACAATGGAACATACGTGTTCCTTTAGCAGATTGGTGAGCCACACACTATCATCATATTCCCGATCGCAACCGCCAAAACAACGGGCCCGTTACTCAACGGGAGAGCATTTGAATCAATTACAAAACTTTGCGTTCTCGATTCCCGGGGGATCCGCACTAGGGATAGGGTAGGACTGGCTCGTGATGGCTTATATTCCAGAAATGACAATTTCAGTATCTCTTGTTTTAGTCGGTTCCACTTTTTCAACATATGCTACGCGACGCTACTCGACCGCCTGCGAGTGATCTCAACTGAGCTCCAGGGCACAACAGAATATGTATGTTCCATAAGCAGATTGGTGAGCCGAACACTATAATCATATTCCTGATCGCAGCCAACAAAACAACGGTCCCGTGGCTCAATGGAAGTGCGGTTGACTCAATTAACAAATGTTCCCGGGCCGAATCCTAGGTTGTCCACACATGGGATTGAGTATTACTAGCTGATCACGGCTTATATGCCAGAAATTGCCATTCCGGTCTCCCTTGTATTTGACGGTTCTAATTTGTCAACATATGCTACACGTCGCTATGCGACCGCCTCCGAGGGCTCTTAAGCGAGCTTCAAGGCCCAACGGAACACACATGTTCCTTAAGCAGATCAAAGAGCCGCACACTATCATCATATTCCCGATCGCAACCGAAAAACAACGGGCCCTTGGCTCAATGGTAGAGCATTCGACTCAATTACAAAACGTCGCGGATTCGATTCACAGGTGGTCCACACAAGGTATTGGTTATGACTGGCTGATGACGGCTAATATGCCAGAAATGTCCATTCCGGACTCCCTTTTCTTTGTTGGTTCTACTTTGTCAACATATGCTACACGTCACTATGCGACCGCCTGTAAGAGATCTCAAGTGAGCTCTAGGGCACAACGGAACATACATGTTCCTTAAGCAGATCGATGAGCCGCACAATATTATCATATTCCCGCTCCCAACAAACTAAACAACAAGCCGGTGGCTCAATGGTAGTGCATTTGAATAAATTACCAAACGTCCCGGGATCGAATTACATATGAGCAACACTTAATAATGGGAATGACTGGCTGATGATGGCCAGTTAACCAGATATGGCCATTCCTGTCACCCTTGTCTCTTTGGGTTCCACTTTGTCAACATATGCTACACGTCACTATGCGACCGCCTGCAAAGGCTGTGAAGCGAGCTTCAGGGCATAACGGAATAAACATGTTTGTTAAGCAGATCAGTTAGCCGCACACTATCATCATATTCCCGATCGCAACCAAAAAACAACGGGCCCGTTGCTCAATGGTAGAGTGTATGACTCAAGTTCCCAAGGTGTCGGGTTCAAACCCAAGATGGTCCCCAATCGGGATTGAAAAGGAATGGCTGATAACGACTATTAAGCCAGAAATGGCCATTCCGGTCTTCCTTGTCTTTGTCGTTCCAACTTTGTCAACATTTGCTACACGTCGCTATGCGAAAGCCTGCGAAGTCTGTCAAGAGTGAGCTCTTAGGCACAATGGAATATTAATGTTCGTTAAGCAGATCGGTGAGCCACACACTGTCATCATATTCCCGATCGCAACCAAAAAACAACGGGCCCGTTGCTCAATGGTAGAGCGTTTGACTCAATTAACAAAGGTCGCGGGTTCGAATCCTAGGTGGTCCACAAATGGGATTGGGCATAAATGGCTGATGACGGATAATTAGCCAGAAATGGCCATTTCGGTCTCCCTTGTCTTTGTCGGTTCCATTTTTTCAACATATGCTACACGTTACTATGCGACCACGAGCGTGTGCTCTAAAGTGAGCTCCAGGGCACAACGGAATGATCATGTTCCTTAAGGAGATCACCGAGCCCCCCACTATCATCATCATCCCGATCGCAACCAACAAAAACACGTTCCCGTGGCTCAATGGTTGTGCGTTTGACTCAATAACAAAACGAAGTTGGATCAAATCTCAGGTGGGCCGCACTAGGGATTGGGTATGACTGTCTGATGACGGCTTATATGCCAAACGTGGCCATTCCGGTCTCCCTTGTCTTTGTCGGTTCCACTTTGTCAAATTATGCTACACGTCGCTATGCGACCGCCTGCGATTGCTCTTAAGCGAGCTCCAGGGCACAACGGAAAAGTTACGTTCCTTAAGCAGACTGGTGAGCCGCAAAATCTCTTCATATTCCCGATTGCAACCAACAAAACAACGGGCCCGTAGCTAAGTGGTAGAGCATTCAACTCAATTATCAAACGTCGCGGGTTAGAATCACAAGTGAGCGAAATTTGGGAATGGGAATGACTGGTTGATGACGGCTTGTTAGCCAGAAATGGCCATTCCGGTCACCCTTGTCTCTGAGGTTTCTACTATGTCAAAATATGTTACAAGCTGGTATGCGACCGCCTGCGAGAGATCTCAAGTGAGCTCCAGGGCACAACGGAACATACATGTTCCTTAAGCAGATCGGTGAGCCGCACACTGTCATCATATTCCCGATCGCAACCAAAAAAACAACAGGCCCGTTGCTCAATGGTAGAGCGTTTGACTCAATTAACAAAGGTCACGGGTTTGAATCCTAGGTGGTCCACAAATGGGATTTGGCATGAATGGCTGATGACGGATAATTAGCCAGAAATGTCCATTTCGGTCTCCCTTGTCTTTGTCGGTTCCATTTTGTCAACATATGCTACACGTTACTATGCGACCACGAGCGTGTGCAGTAAAGTAAACTCCAGGGCACAACGGAACGAACATGTTCCTTAAGAAGATCGCCGAGCCACCCACTATCATCATTATCCCGATCGCAACCAACAAAACAACGTTCCTGTGGCTCAATGGTTGTGCGTTTGACTCAATAACAAAACGAAGTTGGTTCGAATCTCAGGTGGGCCGCACTAGGGATTTGGTATGACTGTCTGATGACGGCTTATATGCCAGACGTGGCCATTCCGGTTTCCCTTGTCTTTGTCGGTTCCACTTTGTCAAATTATGCTACACGTTGCTATGCGACCGCCTGCGATTGCTCTTAAGCGAGCTCCAGGGCACAACGGAAAAGTTACGTTCCTTAAGCAGACTGGTGAGCCGCAAAATCTCTTCATATTCCCGATTGCAACCAACAAAACAACGGGCCCGTAGCTAAATGGTAGAGCATTCGACTCAATTATCAAACGTCGCGGGTTAGAATCACAGGTGAGCGAAACATTGGAATGGGAATGACTGGTTGATGACGGCTTGTTAGCCAGAAATGGCCATTCCGGTAACCCTTGTCTCTGAGGGTTCTACTATGTCAAAATATGCTACACGCTGGAATGCAACTGCCTGCGAGGGATCTCAAGTGACCTCCAGGGCACAATGGAACGGAAATGTTCCTTAAGCAGACATACGAACCACACACTATCATCATAGTCCCGATCGCAACCAATAAAATAACGGGCCTGTGGCTCAATGGTAGTGCGTTTGACTCAATTAACAAAGGTCGCCGGTTCGAATCCTAGGTGGTCCACAAATGGGATTGGGCATAAATGGCTGATAACGGATGGTTAGCCATAAATGGCCATTCCGGTCATCCTTGTCTCTGAGGGTTCATCTTTGTCAAAATATGCTACACGCCGGTATGCGATCGCCTGCGAGGGATCTCAAGTGACCTCAAGGGCACAACGGAACGTAAATGTTCCTTAAGCAGACATACGAACCGCACACTATCATCATATTCCCGATCGCAACCTGCAAAACAGCGGGACCGTGGCTCAATGGTAGTGCGTCTTACTCAATTAACAAAGGTTGCGTATTCGAATCCTAGGTGGTCCATAAATGGGATAAGGTATAACTGGCAGATGGCATATATGCAAGAAATGGCCATTTCGGTCTCCCTTGTCTTTGTGGGTTTCACTTTTTGAACATATGCTAAGCGTCGCTATGCGACCTCCTGCAAGGGCTCTTAAGTGAACTGCAGTGCACAACGGATCGTACATGTTCCTTAAGCAGAAATTTGAGCCGCACACTATCATCATATTCCTGATCGCAAGTGACAAAACAGCGGGCCATTTTCTTAATGTTCGACCGTTCGAATCAATTACCAAAGGTCCTGGGTTCGAATTCCAGATAGTCAACCCTTGGGATTGGGTTTGAATGGCTGATGATGGATAGTTGGCCAGAGATTTCCATTCCGTTCTATCTTGGTTTTGTGGGTTCCACTTTGTCAACATATGCTACACGTCGCTATGTGACCACCTGCAAGGTCTCTAAAGTGAACATCAAGGCACAACAGGACAAACCTGTTCTTTAAACAGGTGGGCGAGCCACACATTTTCATCATATTGCCGATTGCAAAAAAAAACAACGGGCCCGTGGCTCAATGATAGTGCGTCTTACTCAGTTAACAATGGTCAGAGGTTTGAATCCAAGGTGGCCAACACATGGGATTGACTGGCAGATGATAATTTATATGCACAGAAATGGCCATTCCAGTCACCCTTGTACTTTTCGGTTCAACTTTGTCAACATATGCTACACGTTGCTATACGACCGCCTGCAAGGGCTCTCAAGTGAGTTCCAGGGCACAACAGAACATACATGTTCCTTAAGCACACCAATGAGCCACATACTTTCATCCTATTCCAGCTCACAACCGACAAAACAATGGGCCCGTTGCTCAATAGTAGAGCGTTTGACTCAATTAACAATTGTCCCGAACGAAACCGGCAGGACAAAGAGCTCGTGGCGCAGTGGGTATAGCGTTGGACATTTGCCCCATAGGTCACGTGTTCGAGCCTCGGTCTCTACAGCGCCTGGGGTTGGGTACGGCTGGCTGATCAAGGCTAATAAGCCAGAAATGGCCATTTCATTCTCCCATGGCTTTGTCGGTATTATCATTCTGCCTATTTCACAAGCTGCCCTGTGGTTGCTGGCGGAGCTCGAGAGTTAACCCCAACGCACAACGGGACGTGTGAGTCCTGTTATAGATCAGTGAGCGCAACACATCCAATGCTTATATTCCCGATCGAAACCAGCAGGACAACGAGCTCGTGGCGCAATGGGTAAAGCATTGGACTTCTGCCCGACATATTCGAAATCGAGGCTCAGATGGCGTAGCGCCTAACGTTGGGTATGCATGGCTGATGACGGCTCATAAGTCAGAAATGGCCATTCCATTCTCCGTTGTGTGTGTCGGTAAAATCATTCAGCCTAACTCACTAGTTGCTCATTGGCTGCCGGCGGGGCTCAAAAGTTCATCCCAAGGCACAACGGGACGAATGAGTCCTGTATTTGATCGGTGAGCGCCCACCTACCGTTCTTTATATTCCAGAGAAAAACCTGCAAAACAACGAGCTCTTGGAGCAGTGGGTAAAGCGTTGGATCTCTGCACAATAATTTGCGTGTTCGAGCCATGAGCGCCGTAGCGCCTAGGGTTGGTTATGGCTATATGATGACGGCTAATAAGTCAGAAATGGCCATTCCATTCTCCCTTGTGTGTGTCGGTTATATTATTTCGCCTCTATCACTTGTTGCTTTTTGGGTGCTGGCAGTGCTAGAGAGTTAATCCCAAGGAACAACGGGACGATTGAGAACTGTATCCGCTCAGTGAGCGCCCAACTACCAATGGTTATATTCCCGATCGAAACAGTCAAAACAACGAGCACTTGGCGCAGTGGCTAAAGTTTTGGACTACTGCACAACAGGTCGTGAGTTCTAACCTCGAAGAGCGCAGCGCCTTTGGTTAGGTATGGTTGGCTTATGACGCCTAATAAGTCAAAAATGGCCATTTCAGTCTCCCTTATGTGTTTCAGTTATATAATTTAGCCTATATTACTAGCTTCTCTGTAGCTGCTGGCGGGGTTCAAGCGTAAACTTCAAATTAAACGGGACGAGTGAATCCTTTAACAGATCGGTTAGCGTCCAACTACAATTGTTAATATTCCCGATTGAAACCTGCAAAACGACGAGCTCTTGGCGCAGTGGGTAGTGCATTGGACGTCTGCACAATAGGTCGCGAGTTCTAGCCTTGGGCGCCGTAGCGCCTAGGGTTGGGTATTGCTGGCTGATGACGGCTAGTAAGTCAGAAATGGCCATTCCAGTCTCCCAAGTGTTTGTCGTTAATATCATTCTGCCTATTTCAATAGCTGCTCTGTTGCTGCTGGCAGGCCTCGAGAATTAACCCCAAGGCTCAACGAGACGAATGAGTCCTGTAAACGATAAGTGAGCGCCTTACTGGCATGTTTAATATTCGCGATCGCAACAAGCAAATCAACGAGCTCTTAGCGCGGTGGGTATAGCATTGGACTACTGCACAACACGTCAAGAGTGCGAGCCTCGTATGGCTGGCTGATGACGGCTGATAAGTTGGAAATTGCAATTCCAGTCGCCCCTGTGTGTGAATTATATCATTAAGCCTGTATCACTAGCTGCTCATTGCCTGATGGCGGGGTTCGAGAGTTAACCCCAAGGCCCAATGCGAAGAGTGAGTCCTGTAACCGATCAGTGAGCGCTAAATTACCATTGTTTATATTCGTGATCGTAACGGGCAAGACAACGAGCTCTTGGCGCAGTGGGTAGAGCGTTGGTGTTCTGCACAATAGGTCGCGAGTTCGCGTCTTGGGCGCTGTAGCGCCTAGGGTTGAGTATGGCTATCTGATGACGGCTAATAAGTCAGACATGGCCATTCCAGTTTCCGTTGAGTGTGTCGGTAATATAGTTGAGCCTCTAAACTAGTTGCTCATTGGCTGCTTACAGGGGTTGAGAGTTAACCCTAAGGTACAACGCGAAGAGTGAGTCCTGTAACTGGTCAGTGAGCGCTAAACTACCATTGTTTATATTCGCGATCGAAACTGGCAAGACAACGAGCTCTTGGCGCAGTGGATCGAGCGTTGGGGTTCTGCAAAATAGGTCGCGAGTTCCAGCCTTGGGCGCCGTAACGCCTAGGGTTAGGTATGGCTATCTGATGACGGCTAATAAGTCAGAAAATGCAAATTCCAGTCTCCGTTGAGTGTGTCGGTTAGATCATTCAGCCTAAATCACTAGTTGCACATTGGCTGCCGGCGGGGCTCAAGAGTTCACCCCAAGGCACAACGGGAAGAGTGAGTCCTGTATGTGATCGGTGAGCGCCCATCTACCGTTCTTTATATTCCAGATCAAAACCTACAAAACAACGAGCTCTTGGCGCAGTGGGTAAATCGTTGGACCTCTGCACAACAGTTAGCGAGTTCGAGCCTTGGGCGCCGTATCGCCTAGGGTTGGGTATGGCTATCTTATGACGGCTAATAAGTCAGAAATAGCCATTCCAGTCTCCGTAAAGTATGTCGGTAATATCATTCAGCCTCAATCACTTGTTGCTTTTTCGGTGCTGGCGGGGCTCTAGAGTTAATCCCAAAGCACAACGGGACGAGCGAGACATGTATCCAATCAGTGAGCGCCCAACTACCAATGGTTATATTCCCGATCGAAACCGTCAAAACAACGATCACTTGGCGCAGTGGCTTAAGTGTTGGACTACTGCACAACAGGTCGCGAGTTCTAACCTCCTAGAGCGCAGCGCCTATGGTAAGGTATGGTTGGCTTATGACGCCTAATAAGTCAAAAATGGCCATTTCAGTCTCCCTTGTGTGTTTCGGTTATATCATTTAGCCTATATCACTAGCTTCTCTGTAGCTGCTGGCGGGATTCAAGCGTAAACCTAAAGTTAAACGGGACGAGTGAATCCTTTAACTGATCGGTTAGCATCCAACTACGATTTTTAATATTCCCGATCGAAACCTGCAAAACAACGAGCTCTGGGCGCAGTAGGTAGTGCGTAGGACTTCTGCACAATAGGTCGCGAGTTAAAGCCTTGGGTGCCGTAGCGCCTAGGGTTGAGTATTGCTCACTGATGACGGCTTATAAGTCAGAAATGGCCATTCCAGTCTCCCTTGCGTTTGTTGTCAATATCATTCTGCCTATTTCAAAAGCTGCTCTGTTGCTGCTGGCAGGCCTCGAGAGTTAACCCGAAGGCTCAACGAGACGAATGAGTCCTGTAAACGATTGGTGAGCGCCTTACTGCCATGTTTAATATTCGAGATCGAAACCAGCAAAACAACGAGTTCTTGGCACAATGGGTATAGCTTCGGACTTCTGCACAATAGGTCGCGAGTTCGAGTCTTAGGCGCAGTAGCGCCTAGGGTTGGGTATGGCTATCTGATGACGGCTAATTAGTCAGAAATGGCCATTACGGTCTCCGTTGTGTGTATCAGTAATATTATTGAGCCCCTAGCACTAGTTGCTCATTGGCTGCTGGCAGGGCTTGAGAGTTAACCCCAAGGCACAACGCGAAGAGTGAGTCCTGTAACCGATCAGTGAGCGCTAAACTACCATTGTTTATATTCGCGATCGAAACTGGCAAGACAACGAGCTCTTGGCGCAGTGGATAGAGGGTTGGTGTTCTGCACAATAGGTCGCGAGTTCGAATCTTG
Source organism: Schistocephalus solidus (assembly GCA_017591395.1). NCBI lineage: Eukaryota > Metazoa > Platyhelminthes > Cestoda > Diphyllobothriidea > Diphyllobothriidae > Schistocephalus > Schistocephalus solidus. The sequence goes on along the minus strand of WEDG01002436.1, from coordinate 44,530 downwards.
GGCGCAGTAGAGCCTAGGGTTGGGTATGGCTATCTGATGACGGCTAATAAGTCAGAAATGGCCATTCCAGTCTCCGTTGAGTGTATCGGTAATATAAATGAGCCTCTAGCACTAGTTGCTCATTGGCTGCTGGCGGGGCTCGAGAGTTCTCCCCAAGGAACAACGCGAAGAGTGAGTCCTGTAACCGATCAGTAGGCGCATTAACTACCATTGTTTATATTCGCGATCGAAACTGGCACGACAACGAGCACTTGGCGCGGTGGGTAGAGCTTTGGGGTTCTGCACAATAGGTCGCGAGTTCCAGCCTTGGGCGTCGTAACGCCTAGGGTTGGGTATGGCTATCTGATGACGGCTAATAAGTCAGAAATGGCCATTCCAGTCTCCGTTGAGTGTGTCGGTAATATCATTTAGCCTCTAACACTAGTTGCACATTGGCTGCTGGCGGGGCTCAAGAGTTCTCCCCAAGGAACAAAGGGACGAATGAGTGCTGTATCCGATCGGTGAGCCCCCAAAAACCATTGTTTATATTCCTGATGGAGACCTACAAAACCACGAACTCTTGGCGCAATGGGTAGAGCGTTGGACTTCTACACATTAGGTCGCGAGTTCGAGCCTTGGTCGCCGTAGCGCCTAGGGTTGCTTATAGCTATCTGATGACTGCTAATAAGTCAGAACTGGCCGTTCCATTCTCCGTTGTATGTGTCGGTAAGATCATAAAACCTAAATCACTAGTTGCTCATTGGCTGCTGGCGGGGCTCAAGAGTTCATCCCAAGGCATAACGGGACGTGTGAGTATTGTATGTGATCGGTGAGCGCCCACCTACCGTTCTTTATATTCCAGATTAAAACCTACATAACAACGAGCTTTTGGCGCAGTGTTTAAAGCGTTAGACCTCTGCACAATAGTTTGCGAGTACGAGCCCGTGGCGCCGTAGCGCATAAGGTTGGGTATGGCTGGCTGATGGCGTCTAATAAGTCAGAAATGGCCATTACATTCTCCCTTGTGTGTGTCGGTTATATCATTCAGCCTCAATCACTTGTTGCTTTTTGGGTGCTGGCGGGGTTCGAGAGTATATCCCAAGGCACAACGGGACGAGTGAGACAATTTTCCAATCAGTGAGCGCCCAACTACCAATGGTTATATTCCCGATCGAAACCGTCAAAACAACGATCACTTGGCACGGTGGCTTAAGTGTTGGACTACTGCACAACAAGTCGCGAGTTCTAACCTCGTAGAGTGCAGTACCTATGGTTAGGTATGTTTGGCATATGACGCCATATAAGTCAAAAATGACCATATTAGTCTCCCTTGTGTGTTTTGGTTATATCATTTAGCCTATATTATTAGCTTCTCTGTAGATACTGGCGGGGTTCAAGCGTAAACCTCAAGTTAAACGGAACGAGTTAATCCTTTAACTGATCGGTTAGCGTCCAACTACGATTGTTAATATTGCCGATCGAAACCTGCAAAACAACGAGCTCTTGGCGCAGTGCGTAGTGCGATGGACTTCTGCACAATAGGTCGCGAGTTCTAGCCTTGGGCGCCGTAGCGCCTAGGGTTGGGTATTGCTGGCTGATGACGGTTAATAAGTCAGAAATGTCCATTCCAGTCTCCCTTGTGTTTGTTGTCAATATCATTCTGCCTATTTCAATAGCTGCTCTGTTGCTGCTGGCAGGCCTCGAGAATTAACCCCAAGGCTCAACGAGACGAATGAGTCCTGTAAAACGATTGGTGAGCGCCTTACTGCCATGTTTAGTATTCGCGATCGAAACAAGCAAAGCAACGAGCTCTTGCCGCAGTGTGTATAGCGTTGGACTTCTACACAACAAGTCAAGAGTTCGAGCTTCGTATGGCTGGCTGCTGACGGCTGATAAGTTGGAAATGGCAATTCCAGTCGCCCTTGTGTGTTGGTTATATCATTAAGCCTGTATCACTAGCTGCTCATTGCCTGATGGCGGGGTTCGAGACTTAACCCCAAGGCACAACGCGAAAGAGTGAGTCCTGTAACCGATCAGTGAGCGCTAAATTACCATTATTTATATTCGTGATCGAAACTGGTGTTCTGCACAAAAGGTCGCGAGTTCGAGTCTTTGGCGCCGTAGCGCCTAAGTTTGGGTATGGCTAGCTGATGACGGCTAATAAGTCAGAAATGACCATTCCAGTCTCCATTGAGTGTGTCGGTAATATAATTTAGCCTCTAACAATAGTTGCTCATTGGCTGCTTGCGGGGCTCGAGAGTTAATCGCAAGGCACAGGGGGACGAGTGAGTCCTGTATTTGATCGGTGAGCGTTTACCTACCTTTCTTTATATTCCAGATGAAAACCTGCAAAACAAAGAGCTCGTGGGGCAGTGGGTAAAGCGTTGGACCTCTGCACATTAGTTTGCGAGTTCGAGCCTTGGACGCCGTGGCGCCTAGGGTTGGGTATGGCTATCTAAGGATGGCTAATAAGTCAGAAATGGCCATTCCAGTCTCCGCTGAGTGTGTCGATAATATCATTTAGCCTTTAACACTTGTTTCTTATTGGCTGCTGGCGGGGCTCTAGAGTTAACCCCAAGGCACAACGGGACGAGTGAGTCCTGTATTTGATCGGTGAGTGCCCACCTACCATTCATGATATTCCAGATCAAAACCTGCAAAACAACGAGCTCTTGGAGCAGTGGGTAAAGCGTTGGACCTAAGCACAATAGTTCGCGCGTTCGAGCCCGTGGCGCTGTAGTGCCTAGGGTTGGGTATGACTGGCTGATGACGGCTAATAAGTCAGAAATGGCCATTTTATTATCCTTTGTGTGTGTCGGTAATGTCATTCAGCCTCTTTCACTGGTTGCTTATTGGGTGCTGGTGGGGCTTGAGAGTTAATCCAAATGCACAAAGGGACGAGTGAGGCCTGTATCCGATCAGTGAGCTTCCAAACTATCAATGGTTATATACCCGATCGAAACCGTCAAAACAACGATCACTTGGCACAGTGGCGTATGTGTTGGACTTCTGCACAACAGGTCGCGAGTTCAAACATTGTAGAGCGCAGCGCCTATGGTTGGATATGTTTGGCTTATGACGCCCAATAATTCAAAAATGGCCATTCCAGTCTCCCTTGTGTGTTTCGTTTTATTTTTTAGCCTATATAACAAGCTTCTCTTTAGCTGCTGGCGGGGTTCAAGCGTAAACCTCAAGTTAAACGGGACAAGGGAATCCTGTAACTCATCGGTTAGCATCCAACTACGATTGTTAATATTCCCGATCGAAATCTGCAAAACAACGAGCTCTTGGCACAGTGGTTAGCGCGTCGACGTCTGCACAAAAGGTCGCGAGTTCTAGCCTTGGGCACCGTAGATCCTAGGGTTGGGTATTGCTGGCTGATGACGGCTAATAAGTCAGAAATGTCCATTCGAGTCTCCCTTGTGTGTGTCGTTAATATCCTTCTGCCTATTTCAATAACTGCTCTGTTGCTGCTGGCAGGCCTCGAGGGTTATCCCCAAGGCTCAACGAGACGAATGAGTCCTGTAAACGATTGGTGAGCGCCTTACTGCCATGTTCAATATTAGCGTTTGAAACTAGCAAAACAGCGAGCTCTTGGCGCAGTGGGTATAGCGTTGGACTTCTGCACAACAAGTAAAGAGTTTGAGCCTCGTAGGGCGCTGCGCCTCTGGTAGGGTATGTCGGGCTGATGACGGCTAATAGGTCAGAAATAGCCATTCCAGGCTCCCTTGTGTGTGTCGGTTAAATCATTCTGCCTATATCACTAGCTGCTCACCGGTTGCTGACAGGGCTCGAGCGTAAAACCCTAAGTCACAACGCGACGAGTGAATTCTATAACAGATCAGTGAGCGCCCAACTACAATTATTTATATTCGCGATGGAAACTGGCATGACAACGAGCTTGTTGATCTGTGGGTAGAGCGTTGGACTTCTGGACAACAGGTCGCGATTTCGAGCCTCGGCACCGCAGCGCGTGGTGTTGGGTATGGCTGGCTGATGACGGCTAGTAAGTCAGAAAAAGCCATTTCGGTCTCATTTATCCTTGTCGTTTATATCATTCTGCCTATATCACAATCTGCTCTGTTGCTACTGACGGAATTCGAGAACTTACGCCAGGGCACAACGGGATGAGTGAGTCCTAAAACCGATTAGTGAGCGCCCAACTACCACTGTTAATATTCCTGATGGAAACCTGCAAGACAATGAGCTCGTGGCGCAGTGAGTAGAGCATTCGCTCTCTGCCCAAAAAGTCATGAAATCGAGCCTAGGGTGCCGCAGCGCCTGAAGTTGGGTTTTGCTGACTGATCATAGTTTATAAGCCAGAAATGGCCATTCCAGTTTGGCTTATCTTTGTCGGTCATATCATTATGCCTATATAACTAGCTGCTCTTTGGCTGCTGGTGGAATTCGAGAATAAACCCCAAGAAACAACGGGACGAATGAATCCTGTAACCTATCGCTTTGCGCCCAACTACCATTGTTAATATTGCCGATCGAAACTAGCAAGACAACGAGTTCGTGGCGTCGTATGTAGGTCGTTGCACTTCTGCCCAACAGGTTGCGAGTTTGGATTTCGGGCGCCGCAGCGCCTGGTGTTGGTTATGGCTGGCGCTTGACGGCTTGTATGTCAGAAATGGCCAATCCAGGCTCCCCTGTGTTTGTCGGTAATATCATTTTGCCTATATCAATTGCTGTTCTGTGGCTGCTGTTGCAATTCGAGTGCTAACCCCAAGGCACAACGGGATGAGTGAATCCTGTTACCGATTGGTGTGCGCCCAACTACTATTGTTAATATTCCTGATCGAAACGGGCAAGACAACGAGCTCATGACGCAGTCGGTAGAGCCCAATAGGTCGTGAGTTCGAGCCTCCTGCGCCGCAGCGCCAGGGGTTGAATAGGGCTGGCTAATGAAGGCTAATAAGCAAGTAATGGGCCTTTCAGTCTCCCTTGTCTTTGTTGTAATATCATTTTGCCTATATCACTAACTGCTCTGTATCTGCTGGTGGTGCTAAAGAGTTAACCCCAAGGCATAAGGGGACGATTGAGTCCTGTAGCCGATCGCTGGGCGCCTTACTGCCATTGTTGATATTCCCCATCGAAAACGGCAAGACAACGAGCTAGTTGCGCAGTGGGTAGAGCGTAAGACATCTACCCAACAGGTCGGGAGTTCGCCTTACGGGATCCACAGCGCCTTGGGTTGCTTATGGCTGGCTGATGACGGCTAATAAGCCAGAAATAACCATTCCTGTCTCCCTTTGTCGTTTTTGGTCATATCATACTGCCTATAAAATTAACTGCTCTGTGGCTGCTGGCGGGGCTCGACAGTTATCCCAAAGGCACAACGGGACGCATGAGATATATAACGGTTCGGTGTACGCCCAACTACCATTGTTAATATTCCCGATCGCAACCGGCAAGACGCAGTGGCGCAGTGGAAAGAGGGTTGGACTTCTGCCTAACATATCTTGAGTTCCAGTTTCGGGCGCCGCAGCGCCTGGGGTTGTGTATTGCTGGCTGTTGATGGCTAATAACTCAGAAAGGGCCATTTCAGCATCCCTTATCATTGTTAGTAATACCATTCTGCCTATATCATTAGCTGATCTGTGGCTTCTGGCGGGGATCGCAAGTAAATCCCAAAGCACAACTGGACGAATGAGTTCTTTATCCGATCGGTGTGCGCCCAACTACCATTGTTAATATTCCCGATGGCAACCGGCAAGACAACGAGCTCGTGGCGCAGCAGGTAGAACATTTGGCTTCTTCCCAAATGGTCGCGAGTTCTGGCCTGGGGCGCCACCGCGCCTAGGGTTTGGAATGGCTGACTGATGACGGTTTATAAGTCAGAAAGGGCAATTCCATTCTCCCTTTTCATTGCCGGTAATATAATTCTGCCTTTATCAATAGCTGCTCTGCGGCTAGTGGCAGAACTCGAGAGTAAACCCCAAGGAACAATGGGATGAATGTGTCGTTTAATTGATTGGTTAGCGCCCAACTACCATTATTAATTTTCCCAATCGAAACCGGCAAGACAAACAGCTCGTGGCACAGTGGGTTGAGCGTTGGACTTCTGTTTAACATGTCACAAGTGAGAACCTCGGGCGCCGCAGTGCCTGGGGTTGGTTTTGGCTTGCTGATGACGGCTAAAATGTCGGAAATGGCCATTTAAGTCTCTCTTATCTTTGTCGATGATATCATTCTGCCTATAATAATAGCTGCTCTGTGGCTGCTGTCTGGGCTCGAAAGTTAACCCCCAGGGCACAACGGTATGAGTGAGTCCTGTAACTGATTAGTGAGCGTCCAAATACCATTATAAATAATCCCAAACAAAACCGGCCAGACCACGAGCTCGTGGCACAGTGGGTAGAGCGTTGGACTTTTGCCAAACAAATCGCAAGTTCGAGCCTCGGGCAATGAAGCGCCTGGGGTTGGGTATTAATGGCTAATGACGGCTAATAACCCAGAAATTGCCACTCCCATCTCCCTGTTCTATGTCGGTTATATTATTCTGCCTGTATCATTAGCTGACCTGTGGCTTCTGGCAGGGATCGAAAGTAAATCCCAAGGCACAATGGGACGAATGAGTCCTTTATTCGATCGGTGTGCGCCCAACCACCATTGCTAATATTCCCGATCGCAACCGGCAAGAAGAAGAGCTCGTGTCGCAGCAAGTAGAACGTTTGACTGCTGCCTAACAGGTAACGAGTTCAAATCTCGGGTGCCGTAGCGCCGTGGGTTGGGAATGGCTGGCTGATGATGGCTAATAAGTCAGAAAGGGCCATTCCAGTTTCCCTTATCATTTTCGTAATATAATTCTGCCTTAATCAAGTGCTTATCTGTGGCACCTGGCGGAATTCGAAGGTTAACCCCAAAGAACAACGGAGTGAGTTCTGTAGCCGATCGGTGAGTGCCCAACTACCATTATAAACATTACCGATCAAAACTGGCAAGACAACGAGCTCGTGGCACAGTGGGTAGAGCGTTGGACTTCTGCCAAACAGGTTGCAAGTTCGAGCCTTGGGCAATGAAGCGCCTGAGGTTGGGTATTAATGGCTAATGACGGCTAATAACCCAGAAATTGCCATTGCAATCTTCCTGTTCTTTGTCGGTTTATATTATTCTGCCTATATCATTAGCTGATCTGTGGCTTCTGGCAGGGATCGAAAGTAAATCCCAAGGCACAATGGGACGAATGAGTCCTTTATCCGATCGGTGTGCGCCCAACCACCATTGTTAGTATTCCCGATCGCAACCGACAAGAAGAGCTCATGTCGCAGCGAGTAGAACGTTTGACTTCGACCTATCAGGTTACGAGTTCAAATCTTGGGGTGCCGTAGCGCCGTGGGTTGGGAATGGCTGGCTGATGACTGCTAATAAGTCAGAAATGGTCATTGCAGTCTCCCTTATCATTGTCGGTAATATAATTCTGCCTTAATCAAGAGCTTATCTAGGGCAACTGGCGCAATTCGAAGGTTAACCCCAAAGAACAACGGAGTGAGTTCTGTAGCCGATCGGTGAGTGCCCAACTACCATTATAAATATTACCGATCAAAACCGGCAAGACAACGAGCTCCTGTAACCAATCGGTGAGCGCTAAACTACCACTCTGATATTCGCAATCGAAACCGGCAAGACAACTAGCTCGTGGCACAGTGGGTAGAGCGTTGAATTTCTCTCAAACAGGTCACGAGTTCGAGCCTCTGGCGCCGCAGCGATTGGGGTTAGTAAAAGGCTTTCTGATGAAGGCTAATAAGCCAGAAATGTCCATTCCAGTCTCCCATTGTCTTTTTCGGTCATAGTATTTTGCGTATATCATAAGCAGCTCCGTGGCTGATGGCGGGGTTCAAAAGTTAACCCACAAGGCACAATGGTAAGAGTGAGTCCATTAACCGATTGGTGAGTGCCCAACTACCAATCTAAATATTCCCGATGAAAACCGGCAAGACCACGAGCTCGTAGCACAGTGGGTAGAGTGTTGGACTTCTGCCATACAGGTCGCCAGTTTGAGCCTCGGGCGACGCAGTGCCTGGGAGTTGGGTATTGCTGGCTGATGACGGATAATAACCCTGAAATTGCCATTCCAAACTCCCTGTTCTTTGTTGGTAATATTATTCTGCCTATATCACAAGCTGCTCCGTGGTTGCTGACGGGGTATAAGAGATAACCCAAAGGGACAACAGGACGAGTGAGTTCTGTAACGCCGATCGGTTAGTGCCCAACTACCATTTTAAATATTCCCGATCAAAATTGGCAAGAAAATGAGCTCGTGGCACAGTTAGAAGAGCGTTGGACCTCTGCCCAACATTTCGCAAGTTTGCACCTCGGGCGCTGCAGCGCGTGGTATTAGGTATGGGGTGCTGATTACGGCTAAAATGTCGGAAATGTCCATTCTAGTCTCTCTTGTCTTTGTCGGTAATATCATTCTGCCTATAATAATAGCTGCTCTGTGGTTGCTGTCGGGGCTCGAAAGTTAACCATAAGGCTCAACGGGACGAGGGAGTCCTGAAACCGATTGGTGTGGGCCCAACTACCACTGTTAATATTCCCGATCGAAAACGGCAAGACAATGAGCTCGTGGCGCAGTGAGTAGAACATTGTTCTTCTGCCCAACAGGTCGCGAGTTCGAACCTCGGGCACCGCAGCGAGGTTATTGGTTATGGCTGGCTGATGACGGCTTATAAGCCAGAAATGACCATTTCAGTCTCCGTTGTCTTTGTCGGTAATATCATTCTGTCTTTATCAATTGCTGCTCTGTGGCTGCTGGCAGAATTCAAGTGCTTACTCCAAAGGCAAAACGAAAGGAATGAGTCCTGTAAACGATCTGTGTGCGCCCAACTACCATTGTTAATATTCCCGATTGCAACCGGCAAGTAAAAGAGCTCATCGTGCAGTGGGTAGAGCATTATTATTTTGCCCGACAGGTTGTGAGATCGAGTCCCGGGAACCACAGCACCTGGGGTGTTTATGGCTGGCTGATGACGGCTTATAAGCCAGAAATGGCCATTCCTGTCTCCCTTGTCTTTGTTTGTCACATCATTCTGCCTATATCATTAGCTGCTCTGCGGCTGCTGGCAGAATTAATGAGCTAACCCCAAGGAACAACGGGACGAATGAGCCCTGTAACCGATCGGTGTGCACCTGTTTGCTATTGTTAATTTTCCCGATCGAAACTGGCAAGACAAAGAGCTTGTTGCACAGTGGTTAGAGCGTTAGACTTCTGCCCAAAAGGTCGCGCCTTAAGCCTCGGGCGCCGCAGTGACTGGGGTTTAGTACGGCTTGCTGCTGATCGCTAATAAGCCAGAAATGGCAATTCCAGACTGTCTTGGCTTTTTCGGAAAAATCCTTCTGCTTATTTCACTGTTTTCTCTGTGGCTGCTGGCGGGGTTCGAGAGTTAACCCAAAGGCACAACATAGGAGGGAGTCCTGTTACTGATCGGTGAGCGCACAACTACCATTGCTTATATTTCCAATCGAAAACGGCAAGACAACGAGCTCGTGACGCAATATGTAGAGCGTTGAACTTCTGCTTAACAGGTCGCGAGTTAAAGCCTCTGGCCCCGCAGTGCCTGGGGTTGCGTATGGTTGGCTGATGACAGCTAATAAGTCAGAATTGGTCATTCCTGTCTCCTTTGTCTTTGTTGCTCATATCATTCTGCCTATATCAAGAGCAGCTCTGATGCTGCTAGTGGGCCTCGAGAGTTAACCTAAAGGCACAACGAGACGAAAGAGTCCTGTAATCTATTTGTGAGTGCGTAACTGCTATTGATAATTTTGGCGATCGAAACACGCTAGAAAACGAGCTTGTGGCGCAATGGTTATAGCGGTGGACTTCTGCAAAACAGGTTCGATTTCAAGCCTAGGGTGCCGCAGTGCCTGGGGTTGCATATGGCTGGCTGATGACAGCTAAAAAGCCAGAAATGGCCATTCAATTCTCCCTTGTCTGTGTCAGTTATATAATGCTGCCTGTATTACTAGCTGCTGTGTGGCTGCTGAAGGGGCGCGAGAGTAAGCCCTAAGGCACAACGCGACGAGTGAATCCTGTTACCGATCAGTGAGCGCCCAAATACAATTCTTATATTTTCGATCGAAACTGGCAAACAAGGAACTTGTGGCACTGTGTGTTGAGCGTTGGACTTTTGCCGAACAGGTCGCGAATGTGAGCCTTGGGCGCTGCAGTGCCTGACATTGGTTATGGCTGGCTGATGACGGCTAAAAAGCCAGAAATGGCCATTAAGTCCTCCCTTGTCTGTGCCAGTTATATAATGATACCTGTATTACTAGCTGCTCTGTGGATGCTGGCGGGCTAGAGCGTTAACCATAAGGCACAATGGGAAGATTGAGTTCTCTAACCGATTGGTGTGCACCCAACTAACATGGTTAATTTTCCTGATCAAAACTGGTAAGACAACGAGCTCGTGGTGCAGTGATAAGAACTTTGTACTTCTGCCCATCAAGTCGCGAGTTCGAGCATCGGGCTCCGAAGCGCCTGGGGTTGGATAGGGCTGGCTGATGACGGCTAATAAGCCAGAAATGGCCGTTCCAGTCTCCCTTGTCTTTGTTGATAATATCATTCTGCCTATAACATAAGCTCCTCTATGGCTGCTGGTTGGGCTCGAGAGTTAACCCCAAGGCACAACAGGACAAGTGAGTCCTGTAGCCAATAGGTGCGCGGCCATTTCATTCTCCGTTGTCTTTGTTGTAATAGCATTTTGCCTATATCACTAGCTGCTCTGTGTCTACTGGTGGTGCTCAAGAGTTAACCCCAAAGCACAATGAGACGAATGAGTCCTGAAAAGATTGGTGAGTGCCAACTACCATTGTTAATATTCCCGATCGCAACCGGCAAGACAACGAGCTCGGGGCGCAGTGGGTAGAGCGTTGTTCTTCTGCCCATCAGGTCATGAGTTCAACTCCCGGGTGCCACAGCGCCTGGGGTTGTTTATGGCTGGCTACTAACGGCTAATAAGCCATAAATGGCCATTCATGCCTCCCTTGTCTTTGTCGGTCACATCATTCTTCCTATAGCAATAGCTGCTCTGCAGCTGCTGGCAGAATTCATGAGCTAACTCTAAGGAACAACCGGACGAATGAGTCCTGTAACCGATTGGTGAGCGCAAAACTACCATTTTTAATATTCCCGATTGAAACCGGCAAGACAATGAGCCTGTGGCGCAGTGGGTAGAGCGGTGGAATTCTGACAAACATGTCGTGATTTCAAGCCTCGGGCGCCGCAGCGCCTGAGGTTGGATAGGGCTGGATGATGATTGCTAATAAGCAAGGAATGGCCGTTCCGGTAACCCTTGTCTTTGTTTTAATATTATTCTGCCTATATCATTATCTGCTCTGCGGCTGCTGGCAGAAATAATGAGCTAACCCCAAGGAACAACGAAACGAATGAGTTCTGTAACCGATCTGTTTTCGCCCAACTACCATTGTTAATATTACCGATCGCAACCCGCAAGAAAACGAGTTTGTGGCGCAGTGGGTAGAGCAGTGGAATTCAGCCAAACATGTCGCGATTTCAAACCGCGGGTGCCACAGCGCCTGGGGTTGGATAGGGCTGGCTGATGACGGCTAATAAGCCAGAAATGGCCGTTCCAGTCTCCCTTGTCTTTGTTGATAATATCATTCTGCCTATAACATAAGCTCGTCTGTGGCTGCTGGTTGGGCTCGAGAGTTAACCCCAAGGCACAACAGGACAAGTGAGTCCTGTAACCGATCGGTGTGCACCTAACTGCCATTGTTAATTTTCCCGATCGAAACCGGCAAGACAACGAGCTAGTTGCGCAGTGGTTTGAGAATTAGAATTCTGCCAAGCAGGTCGCGCCTTAAGCCTCTGGCACCGCAGTGCCTGGGGTTTGGTACGGCTTGCTGATGACTGCTAATAAACCAGAAATGACAATTCCAGACTCCCTTGGCTTTTTCTGTAAAATCATTCTGCTTATATCACTAGGTTGTCTGTGGCTGCTGGCGGGGTTTGAGAGTTAAACCCAAGGCACAACATACGAGTGAGTTCTGTTACTGATCGGTGAGTGCCCAACTACCAATGCTTATATTTCCAATCGAAAACGGCTAGACCACGAGCTCGTGACGCGGTATGTAGAGCGTTGAACTTCTGCTTAACAGGTCGCGAGTTAAAGCCTCTGGCCCCGCAGTGCCTGGGGTTGCGTATGGTTGGCTGATGACAGCTAATAAGTCCGAAATGGCCATTCCAGTCTCCTTTGTCCTTGTTGCTCATATCATTCTGCCTATATCAAGAGCTGCTCTGATGCTGCTGGTGGGCCTCGAGAGTTAACCTAAAGGCACAACGAGACGAAAGAGTCCTGTTATCTATTTGTGAGTGCGTAACTGCTATTGTTAAATTTGGCAATCGAAACCCGGTAGAAAACGAGCTTGTGGCGCAGTGGGTAGAGCAGTGGACCTCTGACAAACAGGTGCGATTTCAAGCCTCGGGCACCGCAGTGCCTGTGGTTGCATATGGCTGGCTGATGACAGCTAAAAAACCAGAAATGGCCATTCAATTTTCCCTTGTCTGTGTCAGTAATATAATGCTGCCTGTATTACAAGCTGCTCTGTGGCTGCTGGAGGGGCGCGAGAGTTAACCCTAAGGCACAACGCGACGAGTGAATCCTGTAACCGATCAGTGAGCGCCCGAATACAATTCTTATATTCGCGATCGAAACTGGCAAACAACGACTTTGTGGCACTGTGGGTTGAGCGTTGGACTTTTGCCAAACAGGTCGCGAATGTGAGCCTTGGGCACTTCCGTGCCTGACATTGGTTATGGCTGGCTGATGATGGCTAAAAAGCCAGAAATGGCCATTAAATCCTCCCTTATCTGTGCCAGTTATATAATGATACCTGTATTACTAGCTGCTCTGTGGATGCTGGCGGGGCTCAAGCATTAACCAAAAGGCACAATGGGAAGATTGAATCCTCTAAACGATTGGTGTGCGCCAAACTAACATGGTTAATTTTCCTGATCAAAACTGGTAAGACAACGAGCTCGTGGTGCAGTGAGAAGAATTTTGTACTTCTGCCTATCAAGTCGCGCGTTCGAGCATCGGGCTCCGCAGCGCCTGGGGTTGGATAGGGCTGGCTAATGACGGCTAATAAGCCAAAAATGGCCGTTACAGTCTCCCTTGTCTTTGTTGATAGTATCATTCTGCCTATAACATAAGCTCCTCTGTGGCTGCTGGTTGGGCTCGAGAGTTAACCCCAAGGCACAACAGGGCAAGTGAGTCCTGTAGCCAATAGGTGAGCGGCCATTTCAGTCTCCTTTGTCTTTGTTGCTGTATCATTCTTCCTATATCACAAGCTGCTCTGTGTCTACTGGTGGTGCTCAAGAGTTAACCCCAAGGCACAACGGGATGAATGAGTCCGGTAACCGATCTCTAAGCACCTAACTGACATTGTTAATATTCCAGACCGAAACTGGCAAGAAAAACGAGCTTGTTCCACAGTGGTTAGAGCGTAAGACTTCTGCGAAAGAGGTCGCGAGTTCGAGCCCCGGGCGCCGCAGCACCTGGGGTTGGTTATGGCTGCTTGATGACGGCTTATAAGTCAGAAAGGTCCATTTCAGTCTCTCTTATCTTTGTCGGATATATCATTCTGTCTATATCGTAAGCTGCTCTGTGGCTGCATGCGGGGATCAAAAGATAACTTAAAAGGCAAAACAAAACGAAGAATCCTGTAACCAATCCTTGTGCGCCCAATTACCATTGTAAATATTCTTGATTGCAACCCGCAAGAAAACGAGCTTGTGGCGCAGTGAGTAGAGTGGTTGAATTCTGCCAAACAGGTCGCGATTTCAAGCCTCGGGTGCCACAGCGCCTGGGGTTAAATAGAGCTGTCTGATGACGGCTAATAAGCCAGGAATGGCCGTTCCAGTCTCCCTTGTCTTTGTTTTAATATTATTCTGCCTATATCATTAGCTGCTCTGCGGCTGCTGGCAAAAATAATGAGCTTACCCCAAGGAACAACGAAACGAATGAGTCACGTAACCGATCTGTGTGCGCCCACCTACCATTGTTAATATTCCCGATCGAAACTGGCAATACAAAGAGCTTGTTGCGCAGTGGTTAGAACGTTAGACGTCAGCCAAACAGGTCGCACCTTAAGCCTCGGGCTCCGCAGTGACTGGGATTTAGTACGGCTTGCTGATGACTGCTAATAAGCCAGAAATGGCAATTCCAGACTCCCTTGGCTTTTTCGGTAATATTATTCTGCTTATATCACTAGATGATCTGTTGCTGCTGGTTCGGGCTCGAGAGTTAACTCCAAAGCACAACGGGACGAGTAAGTCCTGTAACAGATCTGTTAACAACCCAACTACCATTGTTAATATTCCAAATCGAAACTGGCAAGTCAGCAAGCTCGTGGCGCAGTATGTAGAGCGTTGGACTTCTGCCCAACAGCTCGCGAGTTTAAGCCTCGTGTCCCGCAGAGCCTCGGGGTGCTTATGGCTGGCTGATGACGGCTTATAAACTGTAAAAGGTCATTGCATTCTCTCTTGTCTTTGACGATAATATCATGCTGCCTATATCCCTTGCTTCTCTGTGGCTGCTGGCGGGGTTCAGGAGTTAACCCCAAGGCAGAACAAACGAGTGCGTCCTGTTACTGATCGGTGAGCGCCCAACTACCTTTGTTTATATTTCCCATCGAAACTGTCAAAGAACGAGCTAGTGGCGCATTGGGTATAGCGCTTGTCTTCTGCCCAACGGGTCGAGAGTTCGAGGTTCGGGTGCCGTAGCGCCTGTGGATGGGTATGGCTGGCTGATGATGATGAATAAACCAGAAAAGGCCATTCCAGTCTCCGTTATCTTTCTCGGTAATATAATTCTGCCTATATCACTAGCTGCTCTGTGGCTGCTGGCGGGGATCGAGAGTCAACCCCAAGGCACAATGGGACGAGTGAGTCTTGTATCCGATTGGTGTACACCCAACTTCCTTTGTTTATATTCCCGATCGAAAACGTCAAGACAACGAGCTCGTGGCGAAGTGGATAGAGCGTTGGACTTATGCCAAACAGGTCGCGAGTTCGAGCCTCAGGCGGCACAGTTCCTGGTGTTGGGTTTGTTTGGCTGATAACGGCTAATAAGCCAGAAATAGCCATTTAAGTCTTCCTTATTTTGTCAGTCATATTATTCTGCTTATATCATAAGCTGCTCTGTGGCTGCGGGCGTGGCTCGAGAGTGAACCCCTAGGCACAACGGAACGAGTGAGTCCTTTAGCCGATAGGTGAGTGCAAAAATACCATTGTTAATATTCCAGATCGAAACCGGCAAGACAACGAGCTAGTGGTGCGGTGGGCAGAGCGTTTGAATTCTGCCCAACAGGTTGCGAGTTCGAGCCTCGGGCGCCGCATCGCCTGGGGTTAAGTATAGCTGGCTGAAAACGGCTAATAAGCCAGAAATAGCCATTTAAGTCTCCCTTATCTTTGAAGGTCATAGCGGTCTGCCTATATCATAAGCTGCTCTGTGTCTGCTGATGTGCCTCGATAGTTTACAGAGGCACAACGGGACGATTGAGTCCTGTAGCCGATTGGTGAGTGCCCAACTACCATTGTTAATATTCCCGATCGAAACCGACAAAACCACGAGCTAGTGGGGCGGTGGGCAGAGCGTTGGAATTCTGCCTAATAGGTCGTGATTTCGACCCTCGGGCTCCGCTGCGCCTGGGCTTAGTTATGGCTGGCTGATTATGGATAATAAGCCAGAAATGGCCATTCTTGTCTTCCTTGTATATTTTTGGTCATATCTTACTGCATATATAATTAGCTGCTCTGTGGCTGCTGGCGGGGCTCGAGAGTTAACTCCAAGGCACAACGGGACGAATAAGTCCCATAACCGATCGGTGTACGCCCAACTAACATTGTTAATATTCCCCATCGCAACAGGCAAGACAAAGAGCTCGTGGCGTAGTGGGTAGAGCGTTGTACTTCTGCCCACCAGGTTTCGAGTTCGTGCCTCGGGCACCGCAGCGCCTGGGGTTCGGTTTGGCTGGCTTATGACGGCTAATTATTCAGAAATGGCCATTCCAGTCTCCAATATCTTTGTCGGTCTTATCATTCTGCCTTTAGATATAGCTCCTCTGTGGCTACTGGTGGCGATCGAAAGTAAATCCCAAAACTTAACGGGAAGAATTAGTCGTGTAACCGTTTGGTGAGTGCCCAACTACCATTGTCAATATTCCGGATCAAAACAAGCAGGAAAAGGAGCTCGTGGCGCAGTAGGTAGAGCGTTGAACCTCTGCCCAACCGGTCACGAGTTCGTGCCTCGGGCGCTGCAGCGCCTGGGGTTGATTTTGGCTGGCAGATCAAGGCTAATAAGCCAGAAATGGCCATTCAAGTTTCCCATTTTTTTATCGGTTATATAATTCTGCCTATATCACTAGCTGCTCTTGGGCTGCTGGCGGAATTCGAGAGTTAAACCCAAAACATAACGGGACGAGTAAGTCCTGTAACCGATTGGTTACCCCCTAACTACCATGTTAATATAACCGATCGGAACCGGCATGACAACGAGCTCGTGGCGCAGTGGGTTGAGCGTTGGACTTCTGTAAAACAGGTCACGAGTTCGAGCCTCAGGCGCCTTGGCGCCTGGGGTTCGGTATGGCTGTCTGCTGACTGCTCATTATCCAGAAATTGCCATTCCAATCTCCCTGTTCTTTGTCAATAATATTATTCTGCCTATATCGCAAGCTGGTCTGTGGCTGCAGACGGGGTTCAAGAGTTAATTGCAAGAAACAACGGGACGAGTGAGTTCTGTTGCCGAACGGTGAGTGCCCAACTACCATTATAAATATTCCGATGAAAACCGGCAAGACAACGAGCTTGTGGCACAGTGGGTAGAGCGTTGGACTTCTGCCCAACAGGTCGCGAGTTTAAGCATTGGGCGCCACAGTGCCTGAGGTTCGGTTTGACTTGCTTAAGACGGCTAATAATTCAGAAATGGCCATTCCAGTCACCAATATCTTTGTCGGTTATATCATTCTGCCTTTAGCAATATCTGCTCTGTGGCTGCGGGCGTAATTCGAGACTTAACCCCAAAGCACAATGAGACGAATGAGTCCTGAAACTGATTGGTGAGCGCCAACTACCATTGTTAATATTCCCGATCGCAACCGGCAGGACAACCAGCTCGGGGCGCAGTGGGTAGAGCGTTGTTCTTCTGCCCATCAGGTCATGAGTTCAACTCCCGGGTGCCACAGCGCCTGGGGTTGTTTATGGCTGGCTACTAACGGCTAATAAGCCATAAATGGCCATTCATGCCTCCCTTGTCTTTGTCGGTCACATCATTCTTCCTATAGCAATAGCTGCTCTGCAGCTGCTGGCAGAATTCATGAGCTAACTCCAAGGAACAACCGGACGAATGAGTCCTGTAACCGATTGGTGAGCGCCAAACTACCATTTTTCAATATTCCCGATTGAAACCGGCAAGACAATGAGCTTGTGGCGAAGTACGTAGAGCGTTGCACTTCCGCCCAAAAGGTCACGATTTCGAGCCTCGGAAGCCGCAGTGCCTGGGGTTGAGTACTGCTGGCTGATGACGGATAATATGTAAGAAATTCCATACAGGTCTCCCTTGTCTTTGTCAGTTATATCATTGTGCCTTTAACAATAGCTCCTCTGGTGCTGCTGGTGGGGCTCGAGAGTTAATCCCAAGGCACAACTGGACGAGTGAGTCCTGGAACCGATTGGTATGCGCCCAACTAACATTTTTAATATTGCTGATCGAAACTGGCAAGACAACAAGCCCATGGCGAAGTGAAAAGATCTTTGTACTTCTGCTTAATAAGTTGCGAGTTCGCGCCTTGGGCGCCGCAGTGCCTGGGGTTGAGTATGGCTGGCTGATGACGGATAATATGTCAGAAATGCTATTCGAGTCTCCCTTCGTCTTTTTTGCAATATCATTCTGCCTATAACATCAGCAAGTCTGTGGCTGCTAGTGGGGCTCGAGAGTTAACCCCAAGGCACAACGGGAAAAATGAGCCTTTAACCGATCGGTGTGCGCCTAACTACCATTGTTATCATTGCCAATAGAAATTTGCAAGACAACAAGCATGTAGCGCAGTGAGTAGAGCATTGGACATCTGCCCAAAATTACGCGAGTTTCGAGCCTTTGGTGCCGCAGCGCCTGGGGCTTGGGTTTGGCTGGCTGATGACGACTAATAAGCCAGAAATGGCCATTCCAGTCTCATTTATCTTTGTCGACCATATAATTCTAACTATATTATTAGCTCCTCTGTGGCTGCTGGCGGAATTCCAGAGTACACACCAAGGCACAACGAAATGAATGTGTTGTTTTCAATTGGTGAGCACCCATTTACCATTGTTTATATTCCCGATCAAAACTGGCAAGACAATAAGCTCGTTGCGAAGTGGGTAGAGCCCTAGACCTCTGCCCAACAGGTCGCAATGTCAAGCGTCGGGTGCAGCAGCACCGTGGGTTGGGTATGGCTGGCGAATGATGGATAATATGTCAGAAATGGCCATTCCAGTCCCCCATTTCCTTGTCGGTAATTTAATTCTGCCTTTATAAATAGTTGCTCTGTGGATGCTGGCGGGGCTCGAGCCTTAACCACAAGGCACAACGGGAAGAATGAGTCCTGTAACCGATTTGTGTGTGCTGAACTACCATTGTTAATATACCCAATCGAAACTGGCAAGAAAATGAGCTAGTGGTGCAGTGAGTACAACTTTGTTCTTCTGCCAAACAAGTTGCCGAGTTCGAGCCTCGGACGCCGCAGCGCCTGGGGTTGGATAAGACTGGCTGATGACGGCTAATAAGCCAAAAATGGCCGTACCAGTCTCCCTTGTCTTTGTTGGAAATATACTTATGCATATATCACTAGCCGTTCTCTGGCTGCTGACAGGGCTCGCGAGTTAACCCAAAGGCACAACGGGACGAATGAGCCCTTTAACCGATCAGTGTGCGACAAATTCCATTGTTAATATTCCCGATAGAAAGTGGCAAGGCAACAAGCTCGTGACGCAGTGAGAAAAGCGTTAGACATCTGCCCAACAGGTCGCGAGTCTGAGCCTTGGGCGCCGCAGCGCCTGGGGTTGGGTTAGGCTGGCTGATGACGACTAATAAGCCAGAAATGGTCATTGCAGTCTCATTTATCTTTGTCGACCATATCATTCTAACTATATTATTAGCTCCTCTGTGGCTGCTCGTGGGGCTTGAGATTTAACCACAAGGCACAACAAGACAAGTGAGTCCTGTAGCCAATAGGTGAGCGACCACTTACCATTTTGAATATACCCAATCGAAACTGGAAAGACAACGAGCTCGTGTCGCAGTGGGTAGAGCGTAAGACTTCTGCCCAACAGGACGCGAGTTTGAGCCTAGGGTGCCGCAGTGCCTCAGGTTGTGTTTGGCTGGCTGATGACGGCTAATAAACCAGAAATGGCCATTCCAGTCTCATTTATCTTTGTCGACCATATGATTCTAATTATATCACTAGCTTCTCCGTGGCTGCTGGCAGAATTCTAGAGTAAACCCCAAGGCACAACGAAATGAATGTGTTGTTTTCAATTGGTGAGCACCCATTTACCATGGTTCATATTCCCGATCAAAACCGGCAAGACAACGAGCTCGTTGCGCCATGGCTAGTGCGTTAGACTTCTGCCCAACAGGGTCGCGATTTAAAGCGTCGTATGCAGCAGCACCTGGGGTTGGTTATGGCTGGCAAATAGTGGAAAATATGTCAGAAATGGCCATTCCAGTCTCCCTGTACTTTGTCGGTAATATCATCCTGCCTATAACATTAGCTCCTCTGTAGCTGCTGGTGGGGCTCGAGAGTTAACCCCAAGGCACAACAAGACAAGTGAGTCCTGTAGCCAAAGGTGAGCGACCAACTACCATTGTGAATATACCCAATCACAACTGGCAAGACAACGAGCTCGTGGCGCAGTGGGTAGTGTTAGACTTCTGCGCAACAGGTCGCAAGTTTGAGCCTTGGGTGCCGCAGCGCCTCAGGTTGTGTTTGTCTGGCTGATGACGACTAATAAGCCAGAAATGGTCATTCCAGTCTCATTGTCAACCATATGATTCTAACTATATCACTAGCTTCTCCGTGGCTGCTGGCGGAATTCGAGAGTAAAATCAAAGGCACAACGAAATGAATGTGTTGTTTTAAATTGGTGAGCATCCATTTACCATTGTTCATATTCCCGATCAAAACCATCAAGACAACGAGCTCGTTGCACCGTGGCTAGAGCGTTACACTTCTGCCCAACAGGGCGCGAGTTTAAGCCCCAGGCGCCGCAGCACCTGGGGTTGGGTATGGCTGGCAAAGGATGGATAATATGTCAGAAATGGCCATTCCAGGCTTCCTGTACTTTTTCGGTAATATCATTCTGCCTATAACATTAGCTCCTCTGAGGCTGCTGGTGGGGCTCGAGAGTTAACCTAAAGGCACAACGGGACGAATGTGCCCTTAAACCAATTCTTTGTGCTCAAATACCATGGTGAATATACCCGATAGAAACCGGCAAGAAAACAAGCTCGTGGCGCAGTGAGTAAAGCGTTAGACTTCTGCCCAATAGGTCGCGAGTTCGAGCCCCGGGCGCCGCAGCAACTGGGGTTGGGTATGGCTGGCAAATGATTGATAATATGCCAGAAATGGCCATTCCAGTCTTCCTTTTCTTTGTCGGTAATATCATACTGCCTATAACATTAGCTCCTCTGTGGCTGCTGGTGGGGCTCGAGAGTTAACCCCAAGGCACAACAAGACATGTGAGTCCTGTAGCCAATAGGTGAGCGACCAACTACCATTGTGAAAATACCCAATCGAAACTGGCAAGACAACGAGCTCGTGGCGCAGTGGGTGGAGCATTAGACTTCTGCCCAACAGGTCGCGAGTACGAGCCTAGGGTGCCGCAGCGCCTGGGGTTAGGTTTTGGCTGGCTGATGACGGCTAATACGCCAGAAATGGCCATTCCAGTCCCATTTATCTTTGTCGACCATATCTTTCTACCTTTATCACTAGCTGCTATGTTGCTGCTGGATGCATTTGAGAGTAAACCCCAAGGCACAACGAAATGAATGATTTGTTTTCGATTGGTGAGCACCCATTTACCATTGTTCATATTCCTGAAAAACCGGCAAGACAATATATTCGCTGCGCAGTGATTAGAGCGCTTGACCTCTGCCCAACAGGTCGCGAGTTCAAGCGTCGGGTGCAGCAGCACCTGGGGTTGGGTATGGCTTTCTAATGATTGATAATATGCCAGAAATGGCCATTCCAGTCTTAGTTTACTTTGTCGAAAATATCATTCTGCCTATAACATTAGCTCCTCTGTGACTGCTGGTGGGGCTCGAGAGTTAACCCCAAGGCACAACAAGACAAGTGAGTCCTGTAGCCAAAAGTTGAGCGACCAACTACCATTGTGAATATACCCAATTACAACTGGCAAGACAACGAGCTCGTGGCGCAGTGGGTAGAGTGTTAGACTTCTGCGCAACAGGTCGCAAGTTCGAGCCTTGGGTGCCGCAGCGCCTCAGGTTGTGTTTGTCTGGCTGATGACGGCTAATAAACCAAATATGGTCATTCCAGTCTCATTGTTAACCATATGATTCTCACTATATCACTAGCTTCTCCGTGGCTGCTGGCGGGATTCGAGAGTAAACCCCAAGGCACAATGAAATGAATGTGTTGTTTTCAATTGGTGAGCACCCATTTACCATGGTTCATATTCCTGATCAAAACCGGCAAGACAACGAGCTCGTTGCGCCGTGGCTAGAGCGTTACACTTCTGCCCAACAGGCCGCGTGTTCGAGCCCCAGGCGCCGCAGCACCTGGGGTTGGGTATGGCTGGCAAATGATGGATAATATGTCAGAAATGGCCATTCCAGTCTTCCTGTACTTTGTCGGTAATATCATTCTGCCTATAACATTAGCTCCTCTGAGGCTGCTGGTGGGGCTCGAGAGTTAACCTCAAGGCACAACGGGACGAATGTGCCCTTAAACCAATTCTTTGTGCTCAAATACCATGGTGAATATACCCGATAGAAACCGGCAAGAAAACAAGCTCGTGGCGCAGTGAGTAAAGCGTTAGACTTCTGCCCAATAGGTCGCGAGTTCGAGCCCCGGGCGCCGCAGCAACTGGGGTTGGGTATGGCTGGCTAATGATTGATAATATGCCAGAAATGGCCATTCCAGTCTTCCTTTTCTTTGTCGGTAATATCATACTGCCTATAACATTAGCTCCTCTGTGGCTGCTGGTGGGGCTCGAGAGTTAACCCCAAGGCACAACAAGACATGTGAGTCCTGTAGCCAATAGGTGAGCGACCAACTACCATTGTGAATATACCCAATCGAAACTGGCAAGACAACGAGCTCGTGGCGCAGTGGGTGGAGCATTCGACTTCTGCCCAACAGGTCGCGAGTTCGAGCCTAGAATGCCGCAGCGCATGGGGTTAGGTTTGGCTGGCTGATGACGGCTAATACACTAGAAATGGCCATTCCAGTCACATTTATTTTTGTCGACCATATCTTTCATCCTTTATCGCTGGCTGTTCTGTTGTTGCTGGAGAAATTTGAGAGTTAACCCCAATGCACAACGAAATGAATGATTTGTTTTCGATTGGTGAGCACCCATTTACCATTGTTCATATTCCTGAAAAAAACTGGCAAGACAATATATTCGCTGCGCAGTGATTAGAGCGCTTGACCTCTGCCCAACAGGTCGCGAGTTCAAGCGTCGGGTGCAGCAGCACCTGGGGTTGGGTATGGCTTTCTAATGATTGATAATATGCCAGAAATGGCCATTCCAGTCTTAGTTTACTTTGTCGAAAATATCATTTTGCCTATAACATTAGCTCCTCTGTGACTGCTGGTGGGGCTCGAGAGTTAACCCCAAGGCACAACAAGACAAGTGAGTCCTGTAGCCAAAAGGTGAGCGACCAACTACCATTGTGAATATACCCAATTACAACTGGCAAGACAACGAGCTCGTGGCGCAGTGGGTAGAGTGTTAGACTTCTGCGCAACAGGTCGCCAGTTCGAGCCTTGGGTACCACAGCGCCTCAGGTTGTGTTTGTCTGGCTGATGACGGCTAATAAACCAAATATGGTCATTCCAGTCTCATTGTTAACCATATGATTCTAACTATATCACTAGCTTCTCCGTGGCTGCTGGCGGAATTCGAGAGTAAACCCCAAGGCACTATGAAATGAATGTGTTGTTTTCAATTGGTGAGCACCCATTTACCATGGTTCATATTCCTGATCAAAACCGGCAAGACAACGAGCTCGTTGCGCCGTGGCTAGAGCGTTACACTTCTGCCCAAACGGCCACGTGTTCGAGCCCCAGGCGCCGCAGCACCTGGGGCTGGGCATGGCTGGCAAATGATGGATAATATGTCAGAAATGGCCATTCCAGTCTTCCTGTACTTTGTCGGTAATATCATTCTGCCTATAACATTAGCTCCTCTGAGGCTGCTGGTGGGGCTCGAGAGTTAACCCCAAGGCACAACGGGACAAATGTGTCCTTAAACCAATTTTTTGTGCCCAAATACCATGGTGAATATACCCGATAGAAACCGGCAAGAAAACAAGCTCGTGGCGCAGTGAGTAAAGCGTTAGACTTCTGCCCAATAGGTCGCGAGTTCGAGCCCCGGGCGCCGCAGCAACTGGGGTTGGGTATGGCTGGCTAATGATTGATAATATGCCAGAAATGGCCATTCCAGTCTTCCTTTTCTTTATCGGTAATATCATACTGCCTATAACATTAGCTCCTCTGTGGCTGCTGGTGGGGCTCGAGAGTTAACCCCAAGGCACAACAAGACATGTGAGTCCTGTAGCCAATAGGTGAGCGACCAACTGCCATTGTGAATATACCCAATCGAAACTGGCAAGACAACGAGCTCGTGGCGCAGTGGGTGGAGCATTCGACTTCTGCCCAACAGGTCGCGAGTTCGAGCCTAGAATGCCGCAGCGCATGGGGTTAGGTTTGTCTGGCTGATGACGGCTAATACGCTAGAAATGGCCATTCCAGTCACATTTATTTTTGTCGACCATATCTTTCATCCTTTATCGCTGGCAGTTCTGTTGCTGCTGGAGAAATTTGAGAGTTAACCCCAATGCACAACGAAATGAATGATTTGTTTTCGATTGGTGAGCACCCATTTACCATTGTTCATATTCCTGAAAAAAACCGGCAAGACAATATATTCGCTGCGCAGTGATTAGAGTGCTTGACCTCTGCCCAACAGGTCGCGAGTTCAAGCGTCGGGTGCAGCAGCACCTGGGGTTGGGTATGGCTTTCTAATGATTGATAATATGCCAGAAATGGCCATTCCAGTCTTAGTTAACTTTGTCGAAAATATCATTCTGCCTATAACATTAGCTCCTCTGTGACTGCTGGTGGGGCTCGAGAGTTAACCCCAAGGCACAACAAGACAAGTGAGTCCTGTAGCCAAAAGGTGAGCGACCAACTACCATTGTGAATTTACCCAATTACAACTGGCAAGACAACGAGCTCGTGGCGCAGTGGGTAGAGTGTTACACTTCTGCGCAACAGGTCGCAAGTTCGAGCCATGGGTGCCGCTGCGCCTCAGGTTGTGTTTGTCTGGCTGATGACGGCTAATAAACCAAATATGGTCATTCCAGTCTCATTGTTAACCATGTGATTCTAACTATATCACTAGCTTCTCCGCGGCTGCTGGCGGAATTCGAGAGTAAAACCCAAGGCACAACGAAATGAATGTGTTGTTTTCAATTGGTGAGCATCCATTTACCATTGTTCATATTCCCGATCAAAACCGGCAAGACAACGAGCTCGTTGCGCCGTGGCTAGAGCGTTACACTTCTGCCCAACAGGCCACGTGTTCGAGCCCCAGGCGCCGCAGCACCTGGGGTTGGGTATGGCTGGCAAAATGATGGATAATATGTCAGAAATGGCCATTCCAGTCTTCCTGTACTTTGTCGTTTATATCATTCTGCCTATAACATTAGCTCCTCTGAGGCTGCTGGTGGGGCTCGAGAGTTAACGTCAAGGCACAACGGGAAGAATGAGTCCTGTTACCGATTTGTGCGTGCCGAACTACCATTGTTAATATACCCAATCGAAACTGGCAAGAAAATGAGCTAGTGATGCAGTGAGTACAACTTTGTTCTTCTGCCAAACAAGTTGCGAGTTCGAGCCTCGGACGCCACAGCGCCTGAGGTTGGGTAAGACTGGCTAATGACGGCTAATAAGCCAAAAAAGGCCGTTTCAGTCTCCCTTGTTTTTGTTGGAAATATAATTATGAATATATCACTAGCAATTCTCTGGCTGCTGACAGAGCTCGCGAGTTAACCCAAAGGCACAACGGGACGAATGAGTCCTTTAACCGATCGGTGTGCGCCCAAATTCCATTGTTAATATTCTTTATAGAATGTGGCAAGGCAACAAGCTCGTGACGCAGTGAGAAAAGCGTTAGACTTCTGCCCAACAGGTCGCGAGTCTGAGCCTTGGGCGCCGCAGCACCTGGGGTTGGGTTTGGCTGGCTGGTGACGACCAATAAGCCAGAAATGGTCATTGCAGTCTAATTTATCTTTGTCGACCATATCATTCTAACTATATTATTCGCTCCTCTGTGGCTGCTCGTGGTGCTCGAGATTTAACCACAAGGCACAACAAGACAAGTGAGTCCTGTAGCCAATAGGTGAGCGACCAACTACCATTTGAATATACCCAATCGAAACTGGCAAGACAACGAGCTCGTGTCGCAGTGGGTAGAGCGTAAGACTTCTGCCCAACAGGTTGCGAGTTCGAGCCTAGGGTGCCGCAGTGCCTCAGGTTGTGTTTGGCTGGCTAATGACGGCTAATAAACCAGAAATGGCCATTCCAGTCTCATTTATCTTTGTCGACCATATGATTCTAATTATATCACTAGCTTCTCCGTGGCTGCTGGCGGAATTCTAGAGTAAACCCCAAGGCACAACGAAATGAATGTGTTGTTTTCAATTGGTGAGCACCCATTTACCATGGTTCATATTCCCGATCAAAACCGGCAAGACAACGAGCTCGTTGCGCCATGGCTAGAGCGTTAGACTTCTGCCCAACAGGGCGCGAGTTTTAGCCCCAGGCGCCGCAGCACCTGGGGTTGGGTATGGCTGGCAAATGTTGGATTATATGTCAGAAATGGCCATTCCAGTCTCCCTGTGCTTTGTCGGTAATATCATTCTGCCTATAACATTAGCTCCTCTGAGGCTGCTGGTGGGGCTCTAGAGTTACCCCAAGGCACAACGGGCCGAATGTATCCTTTAACCGATTCTTTTGTGCCCAAAATACCATTGTGAATAAACCCGATAGAAACCGGTAAGAAAACAAGCTCGTGGCATAGTGAGTAAAGCGTTAGACTTCTGCCCAACAGGTCGCTAGTTCGAGCACCGGGTGCCGCAGCACCTGGGGTTGGGTATTGCTGGCAAATGAGTGATAATATGCCAGAAATGGCCATTCCAGTCTTAGTTTACTTTGTCGAAAATATCATTCTGCGTATAACATTAGCTCCTCTGTGGCTGCTGGTGAGGCTCGAGAGTTAACCCCAAGGCACAACAAGACAAGTGAGTCCTGTAGCCAAAATGTGAGTGAGCAAATACCATTGTGAATATACCCAATGGAAACTAGCAAGACAACGAGCTTGTGGCGCAGTGGGTAGAGCATTCGACTTCTGCGCAACAGGTCGCGAGTTCGAGCCTAGGGTGCCGCAGCGCCTGGGGTTGGGTTTGGCTGGATGATGACGGCTAATACGCTAGAAATGGCCATTCCAGTCCCATTTATCTTTTGTCGACCATATCTTTTATCCTTTATCGCTAGCTGTTCTGTGGTTTCTGGGAAATTTGAGAGTAAACCCCAAGGCACAACGAAATGAATGAGTTGTTTTCGATTGGTGAGCACCCAATTAGCATTGTTTATATTCCTGAAAAAAACCGGCAAGACAATAAGCTCGTTGTGCAGGGGTAGTGTGCTAGACCACTGCCCAACAGATCGCGAGTTCAAGCATCGGATGCAGCAGCACCTGGAGTTGGGTATGGCTGGCTAATGATTGATAATATGCCAGAAATGGCCATTCCAGTCTTAGTTTACTTTGTCGAAAATATAATTCAGTAAATAGCATTAGACTGTCTGATGCTGGTGGTGGTACGCAAGAGTTAGCCCCAATTCATAATGAAACGCGTGATCCCTCTAACCTATCAGTGAAATGCCATCTGACATTCTTTTTATACGCAATCGAAACCGGCAAGTCATCGTGTTCGTGGGGCAGTTGGTAGAATGTTGAACGTCCAACGAACACGTCATCAGTTCGAGCCTCATGCACCACAACGCAGGGTTTGGTTATGACGGGCTGGTGATGGCTTGTAAGACAGAAGTGACCATCCCAGTATCCCTTTTGTTTGTCGACAATATGATTCTGTCCATGTCATAAGCCACTCTGCGGCTGCTAGCTTGGCTCTAGAGAGAGCCTTAAGACAAAATGGTACGAATGCGTTCGCTCACACATCGGTGTGCGCCCATCTCACCTTGGTAACATACCCAAACTTAACCCGGCACATTATCGTGCTCGTGTAGCAGTTTGGTGAGCTTTACACGTCAATTAAATATGTCGCGAGTTCGAGCCTCATGCAGCGAAAAGCTGTGGATGGTGATAGCTGGCTAATGATGACTAACAAAGTTAGAAGGGAGAGCTGTTAATTGCTGTAGGACTGCAGTAGCTTAGCGATGGCATCCTTCAGATACTGCAACTCCCTGTGAAAGAATTACCCGTATCGGATACTGTCTCTGCTTGTGGGTTCGAGTAGGAATCCGAAACGTCAAACGAATAAAGCTCTTGTCCCAACTATCACATAACCTTCTTCTCAAGGAACTTATATGCCTTAAGCACGCGGAAAATGCCGAAACTTGTCATTGCGAAATGATAAGAGCCAAGGAAGCCATGATGCAATATTTGCACTTATTTCATCCAGATATATAATAATCTGTCAAAACAGGCCTCAGATTGCACGAAAATGTAAGAATCAAGCCCCAATAGAGGCCAATGGGTTAATTAAGTTTATATGCCATATTTGAAGAGATATGGAATAACAGGTGGAACGTGGTTTTCTTATACATAACTGACAGAAATACCAAACTTGTTTTCTGAAACGAAAGGAGGAAATGCATTTTAAATTGATCTATTTGGACTTCGCATGGCACTATATGAACGAATGTGCCTTAATCATGCGCAAAATGCCAAAAATTGTGATCGCAAATTGAGAAGAGCAAGGGAAGTGGTGATGTCACATTTGCACTTATTTCATCCAGATATATAATAATATGTCAAAGCAGGCCTCAACTTGCACGAAAATGTACCGATTAACCATAATCGAGGTCAATGGGTTAATACAGTTTATATGCCATATGTGATGAGATATGGAATAACGGGTGAAAGGTGGTCTTCTTATACAAAACCAACAGAAATACCAACTTAATTTCTGAATCGAAAGGAGGCAGTGTATTTTAATCGATCTATTTGGTGTCCTTAAGACTCTATCTCGATCTTGTCCCTGAAACCATTTGCAAAGAGCGGTCCGATTTGTTAACTAATCTCTATACACCATCTATCTGCCTTTATAACCAGCCATTATATAGGAAGTGAAACTTTGGCGCGCAGTGGGTCAGAAATTCTCTAAGGGTTTTCACGAGCACACCTTTTTTGTTTTTTCATGTCCCGAATAAAGTTACAGGGGTAGTTTATTGTTTCTATCACAGGTACGTTGGAAAACAGGGATGATCCATCTAACGAATATCCTCCGAACACCAACATTCCTTTTCCTTAAAGCGTCAATAAACTCATAGGTGTCCTTCAAACTCTGAGGATATTGGTAACTTTCCGGTGGTTTAAGCTTTTTTGTCAGTCATTTTGTCAATATTGTGATAGGGTGAGTTTTGCATATCCAAGATTGGGTGCCGAGATAGCCCCTTTTCATTAGTCTTTGGGAGGCCATAGGTTATGGGTATCCTCGTGCTTACAGGCCTCAGTCTTTCAATTTATTTGACAAACAAAATACCTTCTTTATGGAGGTCTTTGAGGACTGTCATCAACTGACGCTCAATGGCCTTGGTACGATTCTCGTCTTTCTCAGCTTTCGAGAACTTGGTAAAATCCGACAAGATTTCTTCTAGTTTCACAACCTAATCTGCCCAGTCCATAAGTACTACTTCTGAACCCTTGTCCGGCCTGGTTAGTACCACACTTTCGTTTTAACGAAACTCCCTTAGAATATCGAGATAATCCCTTGTTAAAGGGCCTTTCTTCCTTGGAGCTTTACTAAGAGACTGTTGGCTATAGTTAACCAGAGTCAACGTAAGATAATATACTTCCCTGGGTTC
Organism: Schistocephalus solidus; assembly: GCA_017591395.1. Taxonomy (NCBI): domain Eukaryota; kingdom Metazoa; phylum Platyhelminthes; class Cestoda; order Diphyllobothriidea; family Diphyllobothriidae; genus Schistocephalus; species Schistocephalus solidus. Next base: position 15,190 of record WEDG01002436.1, on the reverse strand, counting down.
AGTAGGTTTTAGATTAGCAGTCTGACTAAATAGACTGTCAAATCTGATTTCTAACTCTAATTGCTTCGGCATCCGGTGTGCAATGCAAAAATTAGGGCCTAGAGCTATTACCTCTAAGAAAGTCTTTTCAAGGCGTATTGAAAAATAGTTATGGACGTACCGTTCCGGATTGTTCGGATGGGTGGTCTGCGCTTTCACCGATTGGATACTTTGTGGGTGTTTAAGCCCACGTGGCCTCAATGCTTTTACCTCTGACCCTTTGCATATAGTCTTCAAATGCCAATCTCTCAAAATTTTCAAGGTGGTCGCGTACCATAGCTCTCTGACAAAGGTTCCGACGAAGTTCCTCGATTCCAGCGTTTACTGTCTCAAGCTGACTTTTGCATGTCTTTTAGTGCAGCTGAGGAAACGGTGATATGGAATCTTCTTAAGATATTCCAGTAATGTCTCGGATATTCATCCTGATCCATACGTTCCGATAAAAAATTGGCCTTCACGTTTGCCTCTGCACGTCTAGTGTCAAACTTTAAGGAATCCATTGAGTTCTTTTAAAAACGAGGGATCTTTGGACTGTTTAAGTTCTGCAAATATTCCCATGTTAACACTGAAAAGTGAAGACAGCGAACGTGTTTTCGGTAACTCATCATCAGGCCAGTACAATTATATGAATAATGAAAACATGAAGAATTGACTGGGCTTATAAGTGTCTAATAGTTAATAATCATCATTCCTACGCCAGCCGCCTGCCGAAATCGACGGGATGAGGTCACTGGGACTGGGGGAAGGGGAAGTTAGGGTAGCATGTGAGCAATGTTCGGGGGGTAGAGTGCAATGAGTGAATATCACTGTAAGGTACAAACGGGTGAACAACTTTCATCAGGGGCGGGGACCGCGTATGGACAGTGATATTCACGCCCCGCACTCTACCCCCGAAAATTGATCACATCTTACCCCGCCTAACCCTTCCCCAATCCAAGTGACCTAAACCTGCCGACTATGCTAGGCGGCTGGCCAGAAGTGCCCATTCCGGTCTCCTGGCAAGTCTGCGGCTACTGGTGATGCCCTAGAGTGAGACGCAAGGCACAACGAGAAGAGTGAGTCCTCTGAGACATCGGTGAATTACGATACACGCAGTCTATATCGAATTCAAAAAGGCGTTCGATAGCGTGCACACCACTGCCTTCTTTATAAATTCAGCCGCATAGGAGTAAGAGATAGACTTCTGACATACATAGAAAACTTCCTAATCAGCCTCTTGCAAACCATCCATGTGAGCGAAAAACAGTCGGCCGATGTTGAGGTTTGAGATTGGTGTTGCCCAAGGCTCTGTTCTCGACCGTAATTTATTGATCAATGATTGCGCCAGCGAAATGGACTGCGCTATTGCCATGTTTGCCGATTATCTTAAATTTTGGTGCATCATTCAAACTGCGACCGACGAATAAAACTTGCATGCAAACTTAAATCGACTCCAAAAAATGGTCAGAGGACTGGCTCTTTCCGATAAATGAGTGCGTGATAGAATATGAGTCGGAAAAAGCAATCCTTTGAATCATACGGTTTGCCAACTAAATGGCATACCATTGAAAATATAAGATGCCCAAAAGGACCTGGGAGTTTGGATCACGCCCTCGCTGTTACCCTCCCTACATTGTGCAAAGGTAGCAAAGTCAGCCATGTTCATGCTGTACATCGTTTAACGAGCTTTTTCAGCCTTAAATGACGACTGCTTCACCAAAGTCTTAAGAGACGTCGTGCGGCCGCAGTTGGAATCCGCTATCCACGCTTGGAGACTCTGGGCGGCGAAGGAAATCAACATCCTCAAAAAGGTCCAAAGGCAAAAAAACTTGTCCTTGGACAAGGCTCACAGCCTTATGAACCATGGCTGTCTAATCTCAAGCTCTTTCCCTTGCGCTATAGACAGCTTCAGAGAGACCAGATACAAACATTCCGCATGCTTTGAGTTCAGGACTGCGGTCTTGTCCAAGGCGATTACTTTGATTAAGCAACAACAAAAACAATGAACTTGAGAGTTCATTCTCTCAAATATCGTGTGATTGGGGCTAGGCTGGACACACAGAAGAACTTGTTCTCGAAACGAGCGGTCGATGAAGAGAATAATCTTCCTCTGGATGTTGTTATGTCAGAATGCCTTAAGGCTTTTAAGCGAAAGTTAGATCGATGAAATGGTGCGTGCTACAACACGAACTGAAAGCTGCAAGGGTGACGTCAGAAAATAAGGCATTTATAATTGTAATTGCTATAGTTAAGTAACATTTTTTATTGTTTTATTATTTTCCTCCGAGGGCTCACGTACCCAGAATTCCCATACGGAGGTCCCCGAGGTCTTTCCTGCTTTACTATCTGCACACCTTGGTGACACCGTGAGTGTTCGCATCAGCTGAATCTGGCGGCCGTAGTGCATGCGTTGTCTAAACGTTATCCCTATTTTCGATGCGCAACAGACCGAGGACGATCTACACATATATTTCCGCCTTTGAAACCGCCGAGGGAGGCTGCAATCGGGAAGGTAGTGTCTGGCTGCATCTTTTGCACTACGGTGATGATCAAGGTGATATCCGCGATCTTCCCGTTGGAACCCCCCCTCTTGTCTTTGTCAGCAATACCATTCAATATCAGTAGCCAGCCTGCGGCTGGTGGCTATACTCTAGAGAGAGCCCAAAGACATGACTGGACGAGTTATTCTATAATTAACCACGGAGGGCCCAGCTGACTTGGTTAATATAGTAAATAGAAATGGGAAAGTCATCGTGCTAGTGTGACAGTAAGTAGATCGTTGCGCTTCAATCAAACTCGTCAGAGTTCGAACATCAGTAACCGCAGTGCCGGGGATAATTATGACAAGCAGATGGTATTAAATAAGCTGGAATTTCCTTTTCAGTCTATCTTCTCATTGTTGACAGTTACGTTCTGTCATAAGCCAGTCTACGACTGCTGTTTGGGCTCGAGATAGAGTCCCAAGGCACAATGGGTCGAGTTATTCTTATAATATACAGTGGAGCGCAGAGCTGACATGGTTTATATACCAAAAAGAAAAGTTAAAGTCATCGTACGCGTGTGGCAGTTGGTAGATTGTTGCGCTTCAATCAAAATCATCAGAGTTCGAACATCAGTTACCACAACGGTAGGGATGGTTTTGGCTGGCAGATGATGGCTAATAAGCTGGAAGTTCCCATATCGGTCCCTCCTGTCTTTGTCGGCAGTACCATTCAATGTTATTAGCTAGTTTACGGCAGCTGGTTGGGCTCTAGAGACATTTCCAAGGAACAAGGGGCCGAGTTACTACTATAACACACCGCGGAGCGCCCAGCTGATATAGCATTCATACCAAATCGAAAAAGGAAAGTCATTGTGTTAGGGTCGCTTTTGGTAGCTCGGTGCGCACAGATCAAAACCGTCGTGAGTTCGAGCCTAAGGCACAACACCACTGGGAAAAAACATATCTGGCAGATGATGGCAAATAAGCTGAAATTTCCCATTTCAGTCTCACTTTTCATTGTCAGAGTACCATTCCATGTCAGTAGCCAGTCTTCAACTGCTGATTTGGCTCTAGATAGAGCCCCAACGCAAAACGGGACGAGGTATTCCTATAATAAACCGTAAAGCGCCCAGATGACCTGTAAAAAGAGCAAATTAAAAAGGGAAAGTCATCGTGCTAGTGTGGCAGTTGGTAGATCCTTGCGCTTCAATCGAAATCTTCGTGACTTAAAACATCGGCAAAACAAGGTGTGGGATGGTTATGGCTGGCAGATGATGGCTTATAAGCTGGAAGTTCCCAATTCAGTCTTCATTTTCTTTATCGGCAGTTATATTTTATGTCGTTGGCCAGCCTACGGCTGCTGGTTGGGCCATCAAGAAAGCGCCAAGGCAAAATGGGACGAGTTTTTCCGATATCACACAACGGAGTTCCCAAGCGATATGGCATTTATACCAAATCTAAAATGCATAGACATCGTGCTCGCAAAACAGTTAATTGCTCACTGTGCTTCGATCAAAATCGCCACGATTTCGAGCCTCAAGCACCACAACCAGAGGCAATATTTATGACTGGCATAAGATGGCATATTAGCTGGAAACGCCCATTTCAGTCTCCCTTTCCTTTTTCTGCAATGCCATTCTAAGTATTATGACAGATTACGGCTGATGATTTGGCTCTAGATTGAGCCCAAACGCACAAAAGGACGAGTTATTCCTATAATACACCGCGGAGAGCGCAGCTGATTTGATTTATACGCCAAATCGAAAAGAGAAAATCATCGTTCTCATGTGGCAGTTGATAGACCGTTCCGCTTCAATTAAAATCGTCGGAGGTCTAAAATCAGCAACTACAACGCCGATGATGGCCATGGCTCGCAGATGATGGCTAATAAGCTGTCAGTCTCCATTTTCTTCGTTGGCAATTCCATTCTATGTTTTATGCCAGTCTTCGAATGCTAATTTGGCTCTAGATAGAGCCCCAACGCAAAAAAGGGACGTGGTATTCCTATAATACACCATGGAGTGTCCAGTGGACATGGTTTATATACCAAATAAAAAATGAAAATCATCTTGCTCGTGTGGCAGATTGTAGATCGCTGCGATTCGTTCAAAATTGACTCGAGTTCGAATTTAAGTAATAATAACGTTGGGGATGGTTATGGCTGGCAGATGATGGCTAATAAGCTGGAAACGCCCATTTTAGTCTCTTTTTTATTTGTCGGCAATACTATTCCGTCTTTTGCTAGTCTACAACTGCTGATTTGGCTCTAGAGAGAGCGCTAAGGAACAACGGGACGAGTTTTTGCTATAGTACATGGCGGGTACCAAGCTGACTTGGTTTATATACCAAATCGAAAATGGAAGTCATCATGCTCATGTGGTAGTTGGTAGATCGCTGCGCTTCAAACAAAATCATCAGAGCTCGAACATCAGTATCTACAACGTTGGGGATTGTTATGGCTGGCAGATGATGGATATTAAGCTGGTAGTTCCAAATTCAGTTTTAATTTTCTTTATCGGCAGTAATATTTTATGTCGTTGGCCAGCCTACGGCTGCTGGTTGGGCCCTTGAGAAAGCGCCAAGGCAAAAGGATGACGAGTTTTTCAATATCCCACAACGGAGCTTCAAAGCGATATGGCTTTGATACCAAACCGAAAAAGCATAGACAGCATGCTCGCGTAACAGTTAAGTGCTCACTATGCTTCGATCAAAATCGCCACGATTTCGAGCATCAAGCACTAAAACCTGAGGAAATGTTTATGACAGGCTATGATGGCAAATAAGCTGGAAACGCCCATTTCAGTCTCCATTTGTTTAATCGGCAAATCTATTCTATGTTTTTTGTTAGTCTGCAATTGCTGGTTTGGCTCTACAGAGAGCGGCAAGGCACAACGGGACGAGTTTTTGCTATAGTTCACGGCGGGTACCAGGCTGACTTGGTTTATGCACCAAATCGAAAATGGAAAGTCATTGTGCTCATGTGTCAGTTGATAGATCACTGCACTACATTCAAAATCATCGAGAGTTCAAACATTAGTAACCACAACGCCGGAGATGACTATGTCTTGCAGATGATGGCTAATGAGCTGAAAGTTTCCATTTTGGTCTCCCTTTGATTTGATGGCAATACCATTCTATGTCTTATGCCAGTCTACGGCTACTGGTTTGGCTCTAGAGAGAGCCGAAATGCACAACGGGACTAGTCATTACTTTAATACACCGCCGAACGCACAGATGACATGCTTTATATACCAAATTGAAAAGAAAATTCATCGAGCTCGTGTGGCAGTTGATAGATCGTTGCACTTCGATCAAAATCGTCGTGAGTTCGAGCCTCAGGCACATCAATGCTAGGGATAGTTATATCTGGTAGATGGTGGAAAAGACACCGGAAACGCCCATTTCAGTCTCCCTTTCCTTTTTCTGCAATGCCATTCTAAGTATTATGAGAGATTACGGCAGCTGATTTGGCTCTAGATAGAGCCCCAACGAACAACAGGAGAAGTTATTCCTATAATACACCGCGGAGAGCGCAGCTGACCTGGTTTATATGCCAAATTGAAAAGAGAAAATCATCGTTCTCATGTGGCAGTTGAAAGACCGTTCCGCTTCAATTAAAATCGTTGGAGGTCTAAATTCAGTAACTACAACCCCGACGATGGCCGTGGCTTGCAGATGATGGCTAATAAGCTGGAAGTTTCCATTTCAGTCTCCCTTTTCTTCGTTGGCAATACCATTCTATGTCTTATGCCAGTCTTCGACTGCTAATTTCGCTCGAGATAGAGCCCTAACGAAAAATGGGACGAGGTATTCCTATAATACACCGCGGAGTGTCCAGTAAACATGGTTTATATACCAAATGAAAAAGGAAAATGATCTTGCTCGTGTAAGAGTTTGTAGATCGTTGCGACTCGTTCAAAATTGTCTCGAGTTCGAATTTAAGTAATAATAACGTTGGGGATGGTTATGGCTGGCAGATGATGGCTAATAAGCTGGAATGTACCGTTTCAGTCTCACTTTTCTTTGTTGGCAATACCATTCTATGTCATTAGCCAGTCTACAGAATGCTGATTTGTCTCTAGAGATAGCCCTCAACTCCTACGTGACGAGTTTATCCTATAATACACCGCGGGGCGCCCAGACGACTTGCAAAAATAGAAAATAGAAAATGGAAAGTAATCGTACAAGTGTGGCAGCTGTAAGATCCTTGCGTTTCGATTGAAATCGTCGTGTTATCTAACATCAGAAACCACAAGGTTGGGGGATGGTTATGGCTAGCAGATTTTGGCTAATAAGCTGGAAACGTACAATTCAGTCTCCTTTTTCTTTGTCGGCAATACTATTCTATGTCTTTTGCCAGTCTACACCTGCTGATTTGGCTCTATAAAGAGAGCGCCAAGGCACAACGGGAGGTGTTTTTGCTATAGTACACGGCGGGTACCAAGCTGACTTGGTTTATATCCCAAATCGAAAATGGAAAGTCATCATGCTCATGTGGCAGTTGATAGATCGTTGCGCTTCAATCAAAATCATCAGAGCTCGAACATCAGTTTCCGCAACAACGGGGATTTTTATGGCTGGCAGATGATGGCTAATAAGCTGAAAGTTCCTATATCAGTCTCTCTTGTCTTTATCGGCAGAATTATTCTATGTCATTAGCTAGTTTACGGCAGCTGGTTGGGCTCTAGAGACATTTCCAAGGAACAAGGGGCCGAGCTACTCTTATAACACACCATGGAGCGCCCAGCAGATATGGCATTCATATAAAATCGAAAAGGGAAGGTTATCGTGCTAGGGTGGCATTTGGTTGCTCGTTGCACACAGATCAAAACCGTTGTGAGTTCGAGCCTAAGGCACAACACCGTTGGGGATAGTCATATCTGGCAGATGATGGAAAATAAGCTGGAAGTTCCCATTTCAGTCTCTTTTTTCTTTGTCGGCAATAACATTCTATGTTAGAAGCCAGTCTACGAATGCTGATTTGTCTCTAGATAGAGCCCCAACGCAAAAAAGAACGAGGTATTCCTATAATACACCGCAGAGTGTCCAGTGGACATGGTTTATATACCAAATCGAAACGGAAAATCATTTTGCTCGTGTGGCAGTTGGTAGATTGCTGCGCTTCAATCAAAATCATCAGAGCTCGAACATCAGTATCCACAACGTCGGGGAGGGTTTTGACTGGCAGATGATGGCTAATAAGCTGGAAGTTCCTATATCAGTCTCTCTTGTCTTTATCGGCAGTATTATTTGATGTCATTAGCTAGTTTACGGCAGCTGGTTGGGCTCTAGATACATTTACAAAGAACAACGGGCCAAGTTTCTCTTAAAACACACCGCGGAGCGCCCAGCTGATATGGCATTCATGCAAAATCAAAAAGGGAACGTTATCGTGTTAGGGTGGCAGTTGGTAGCTCGTTGCACACAGATCAAAACCGTCGTTAGTTCGAGCCTAAGGCACAACACCGCTGGGGATAGTAATATTTGGCAGATGATGGAAAATAAGCTGGAAGTTCCCATTTCAGTCTCACTTTTTTTCGTTGTCAATACCAATTTTATGTCTTATGCCAGTCCTCAACTGCTGATTTGACTCTAGATAGAGCCTCAACGCAAAACGGGACGACGTATTCCTATAATACACCGCAGAGTGTCCAGTGGACATGGTTTATATACCAAATCGAAAAGGAAAATCATTTTGCTCGTGTGGCAGTTGGTAGATCGTTGCGATTCGTTCAAAATTGTTCCGAGTTCGAATTTAAGAAATAATAACGTTGGGGATGGTTATGGCTGGCAGATGATTGCTAATAAGCTGGAATTTACCATTTCAGTCTCACTTTTCTTTGTCAGCAATACCATTCTATGTCATAAGCCAGTCTACGAATACTGATTTGTCTCTAGAGATAGCCCCAACGCCCTACGGGATGAGTTTTTCTGGTTATACACTGCGGAGCGCCCAGATGACTTGCAAAAATAGAAAATCGAAAATGGAAAGTAATCCTGCAAGTGAGACAGTTGGTAGATTCTTGCGTTTCGATCGAAATCGTCGAGAAATCGAACATCAGAAACCACAAGGTTGGGGGGTGGTTATGGCTAGCAGATGTTGGCTAATAACCTGGAAACGTACAATTTAGTCTCCTTTTTCTTTGTCGGCAATAATATTCTGTCTTTTGCCAGTCTAAAACTGCTGATTTGGCTCTAGAGAGAGCGCCAAGGCACAACGGGACAATTTATTCCTATAATACACCATAAATCGCGCAGATGACCTGTTAATATAGAAAATCGAAAAGGGACAAACATCGTGCTAGTTTGGCAGTTCGTAGATCATTGCGCTTCAATCGAAATCGTCGTGAGTTAAAACATCGGTCAAAACAAGGTTGGGGATGGTTATGGCTGGCAGATGATGGATTATAAGCTGGAAGTTCCCAATTCAGTCTTAATTTTCTTTATCGTCAGTAATATTTTATGTCGTTGGCCAGCCTACGGCTGCTGGTTGGGCCCTTGCGAGAACGCAAGGCAAAAGGGGACGAGTTTTTCCGATATCCCACAGCGAAGCTCCCAAGCGATATGGCATTTATGCCAAATCCGAAAAGCATAGACATCGTTCTCGCGTAACAGTTAATTGCTCACTGTGCTTCGATCAAAATCACCACGATTTCAAGCCTCAAGCACTAAAACCTGAGGAAATGTTAATGACAGGCATATGATGGCAAATAAACTGGAAACGCCTAATTCAGTCTCCATTTGTTTAATCGGCAAAACTATTCTGTCTTTTGTTAGTCTGCAATGGCTGATTTGGCTCTAGAGTGAGCGCCAAGGCACAACGGGACAATTTTTTGCTAAAGTTCACGGCGGGTGCCAAGCTGACTTGGTTTATACACCAAATCGAAAGTAGAAAGTCATTGTGCTTATGTGTCAGTTGGTAGATCACTGCACTACATTCAAAATCATTGAGAGTTCAAACATAAGTAACCACAACGCCGGGGATGACTATGTCTTGCAGATGATGGCTAATGAGCTTAAAGTTTCGCATTTTAGTCTCCTTTGATTTGATGGCAATACCATTCTATGTCTTTTGCCCAGTCTACGGCTACTGGTTTGGCTTTAGAGAGAGCCGAAATGCATAACGGGACGAGTTATTACTTAAATACACCGCGGAACGCACCGATGACATGCTTTAAATACCAAATTGAAAATCAAAAAGTCACCAAAGCTCGTGTGGCAGTTGATAGATCGTTGCACTTCGATCAAAATCGTCGTGAGTTCGAGCCTCAGGCAAAATCAATGCTGGGGATAGTAATATCTGGTAGATGGTGGAAAGACACCGGAAACGCCCATTTTCCAGTCTCCCTTTTCACTTTTTCTGCAATGCCATTCTAGAGTATTATGAGAGATTACGGCAGCTGATTTGGCTCTAGATAGAGCCCCAACGAACGGGACGGGTATTCCTATAATTCACCACAGAGAGCAAAGCTGACCTGGTTTATATACCAAATCGAAAAGGGAAAGTAATCTTGCTCGTGTGGAATTTGGTAGATCGTTGAGTTTCAATCAAAAATCGTCACGAGATCGAAACATCAGTAACCACAAGGGTTGAGAATGGTTATGGCTGGCAGATGTTGGCTAAAAAGCTGGAAGTTATCAGTTCAGTCTGCCTTTTCATTGTCGGCAGTACCATTCTACGTCATGAGCCAGTCTAAAAATACTCATTTTCTCAAGAGATAACCCCAACGTACAACGGAACAATTTATCCCTCTTATACACCCAGGATCGCCCAGATGACCTGTATATAGAAAATCGAAAATGGGATACTCATCGTGCTAATGTGCGTAGCTGGTAGATCCTTGCGCTTCAATTGAAATCGTCGTGTGTTCAATCATCGGTAACAACAAGGTTGGGGATGGTTATGACTGGCAGATGATGAAAGCTATAAGCTGGAAGTTTCCAATTCACTCTTCATTTTTCTTTATCAGCAGTTATATTTTTATGTCGTTGGCTAGCCGACTGGCTGCTGGTTGGAGCCCTCGAGAGAGCGCCAAGTTAAAAGGGGACGAGTTATTCCGATATCCGCAGCGGAGCTCCCAAGCGATATGGCATGTATACCAAATCGAAAAAGGATAGACATCGTGCTCGCGTAACAGTTAATTGCTCACTGCGCTTCGAGCAAAATCGCCAGGATTTCGAGCCTTAAGCACCACAATCTCAGGAAATGTTTTTGAATGGCATATGATGGCAAATAAACCGGAAACGCCCATTTCAGGCTCCTTTTTCTTTGTCCGCAATACTTTTTATGTCTTTTGCCAGTTTACATCTACTAATTTGGCTCTTGATTGAGCGCCAAGGCACAATGAGACGAGTTTTTGCTATAGTATACGGTGGGTACAAAGCTGACTTGGTTTATATATCAAATCGGAAATGGTAAGTCATCGTGCTCATGTGGCAGGTGGTAGATCGCTGCGCTTCAATCAAAATCATCGAGATATCGGACATAAGTAACCACAACGCCGGGGATGGCTATGTCTTGCAGATGATGGCTAATAAGCAGGATATTTCCATTTTGGTCTCCGTTTGATTTGATGGCAATTCCATTCTTTGTCTTATGCCAGTCCACGGCTACTTGTTTCGGGCTAGAGAGAGCCGACATGCACAATGGTACAAGTTTTTACTTTAAAAAACCGCGGTAGCTCGCTGCGCTGCGATGAAAACCATCGTGAGTTCGATCCTCAGGCACCACAACGCTGGGGATAGTAATATCTGGTAGATGATGAAAAATAAGATTGAGTTTCCCATTTCAGTCTCCATTTTCTTTGTCGGCAATACTTTTTGATGTCTTATGCCAGTCTACTGCTGCTGATTGGGCATTTGAGAGATCCCCACTGCACAACGGGAGGAGATATTCCTATAGTACACCGCAAAGCGCCCATCTGACATGGTATTTATACCACGTCAAAAAGGAAAATAATAGTGCTCGTGTGGCATTCAATAGATCGTTGCGCTGAATTCAAAAACGCCACGAGATCGCAACTCTTGCACTGAAACCTGGGATGGTTATTGTTGGCCAATGATTGCTTACAGGCTAAAATTGTCAATTCCAGTCTTCCTTTTCTTTTTCATTAATACAATTCTATGCCATTCACCAGTCTTCGGCTGCTGGTTGGGCATTAGAGAGTCCCCCATGGCACAACGGGAGTAGTTATCCTATAGTGCACCACGGAGCGCCCAGCTGACATGGTATTTAAACCAAATCGAAAATGAAAAGTGATAGTGCTCATGTGGCAGTTAATAGATCATTCAGGTAATAGATCGTTCAAAAACATCACGAGTTCGAGACTCGTGCACCGAAAAGCTTGGATGCTTATGGCTGGAAATAATGGCTTGCAAGTTAAAAAGTGTCCATTTCCGTCTCCTTTTTCTAGTTCGGCAATACGATTCTATGTCACTAGTTAGTCTTTGGCTGCTTTTTGTGTACAAAAGATAGCCCAAGGGCACTACGGGATAATTATACCTATAATATATCAGGGAGTTCCCAGCTGACACGGTTTATATACGTAATCGAAAAAGGAATGTCGTCGTGCTCGTGGGCCAATTTGTAGATCATTGCGCTTCGATCAAAAACGTCGCGAGTTTGAGCTTCAGTCACCAGAACGCCGTGGGTGTTTGTGGCTGGCTGATGATGCCTAACAGGTCAGATGTGTTAATTCCAGTCTCGGTTTTCCTTTTTGGCAATAGTATTCTATGCCATTAGCCAGTCTACGCCTGCTGTTTGGGCATTAGAGAGAGGCCCATGGAACAATGGGATGAGTTATTCGTATAATGCACCGTGGAGCACCTAGCTGACATTTTTTATACCCAAATCAAAATTGAAAAATCATCGTGTTTTTGTTGCATTAAATACATCGTTGCACGTCAATAAAGAACGTCGTGAGATTTAGACTCGTGCATTGAAAAGCTGTGCATAATAATGGCTGGCCAATGACGGCTTACAGGCTTTAAGTGTCCATTTTATTCTCCATTTTCTTTGTTGACAATATGATTCTGTCCATGTCACTAGCCAGTTTGTGGCTGCTGGGTGGTCTCTAGAGAGAGTCCCAAGGCACAACGGGACAAATGAGTCGTCTAACACGTCGTCTGACATGGCATGTATACCAAATTGTAAATGTAATTTCATCGTGCTCATGTGGCAGTTGGTATATCGCTGCGCTTCGATCAAATTCATCGAGAGTTCGAACATAAGTAACCACAACGCCGGGGATGGCTATGTCTTGCAGATGATGGCTAATAAGCTGGAAGTCTCCATGTTGGTCTCCCTTTGCTTTGATGGCAATATTATTCTATGTCTTATGCCAGTCTACGGTTTATGATTTGGCTCTATATCCTGTAACGCTAAGCTATCGACCTCACTCTCTCCCCCGACCACACAATCAGCCCACCATACAAACCATTAAGTTGACTGATGTGGAAGTGGGTGCATTGGCCAACGGAACAGCGTACCTGTCTTTGCACCCCAAAACACTACCTGGCCCACATAACGCACACACCAGGATTTACTTACACAGGGGATATGGAGGAGACATCGCCGTCTGACTCCCAGTTCATTGGTCAGCCATTCGACACACACAGCACATACACTGGGCCAACGGCGTAGTCTGGTGTAAGAGTCCGATTGACAGCCTTCCAAGCCACGGTTTCTAGGAAACCGTGATTTTATCAGGTACATTATGATGATTGTGAGGGTATTGTTTATGCATTAGTGTAGATGGTGTTCGCTGATGTGGCTTAGCATCCGGTGGTTTACCGCAGGTTGTAATGAAGGCACATGTGTCCTTATTGGCCCATGTGGTGTGTAAATGTGCGGAAGCAGTGAGGGCAGTGGAGGCGGGCGTGGCGACTGTATGTCGGAGCCCGGAGCACTGGTCCACCAGCCTTAGTGTGATGGATTCGCAGGTGACCGACCAGGTTTGAGGCGTGAGCTGAAGTTGCAGGTGCTGTGTGGGCATGAGAAATCGGGAGAGGCTAGAGGGATGTCATTCGTAGTAATAGGGGTGGCAGTTGCGGTATGAATGGCAGGAGCGGAGGGTGCGCATGGGCTATCGGTGTTGTCGGCATTGCGGTGAATTGCACTGTCATGGATGCGCATGTGACCGAATAGGCCCATGTAATGAGTGAATTCGCGAGGACAGTGAGGGCAGTGGAGCCGTCGATCTCTGCTGTTGGTGCTCCAGGCACTGGTTCACCAGTCTCTGTTAGATGGATTCGCAAATGACCAAGCAGGCCGATGCGTGAGGTGAATGCGCGGTCGCATTTAGGACTGTTTAGGAGATATTCCCCATCGCTGATGGTCGTAGTGGTAGTGAAGGCGGTGGTGGGTGTGGTGGCGAGGGTAAAAGGCGATGAGTATTGGCATGTGGTCTCTATGATGGTGGGAGTAATGGTTTAAAAAAAAACACGTTCAGGTTTTTCTCTCAACTCACTGGCGCAGGCTGCCTCTGAAAAGAAGATCTTGTCAAACTCGACCGTTTTGAGTCAGCTCCTTCACCATGCAGATGTACCTGTGGCCTCGCCTCCTCCTTCTGAGAAGTCTTCAACCACAAGCATCTCAGATTAAACTAACAGGGGTTTCATTAGCTTCCCTACCTGAACTGCCGCTCTCTGCGAAATCCAACCGCAACCCGTGCACACCAATCCGCTTCTCTTTTACAGCGATGCTGATGGTGAGCACCACGTGAGATGATATTAACACTATACCGGAAAAACAGCGCCTGCGCCTGGCGTTAGAGTGTTTATTGCAGTCGTGATGAGCAGAAACCCATATCCCATCACACAGTAACTCTGCGTCTCGGTGTCGATAAGGTATTGCCTAATTTAATTTTCTGTGTCTGCCACCTGAAACGCTCTTACATTCTGTTCAATGATTTCTAGGAAATTTACTTGATCTCATGATGTCGTAAGGGTTGTAAAATGATGAAAATCATTCTGTCTTTTCCGCAGACCAATATGAGGACTTGCTATCGACTGTTTTCTTTGGAAATCAACTATTTACCTATGTATAGTAGTTTGTTCACCTGACAGATTTGACAGTCTACTTTCATCTTGTATGGACTGAGTTTCTTTACCCCTTATCCCAGCCAGTGTTTCTGAGGTCCGTCGAGGTTCTCTACCGGAGGTAGGCATGTGAGGACATTCGACATATTGCCTGAGGGAATTTATAAGCGCAGCACGTCTTTTCCAAAGGGGTTTCCCAATTGGTAGGGGATTTTGACAGATTTCAATAATTCAGTTTTGACCCTCTTATGAAAAACTCGGGGCCTCGGTGGGCCTCGAACCCACGCCAACAATTAATTGTGCTTGGTTGTTATCTAGTGCATTATAAAATTGGTTGCTTGGGAAAATTCTGCTTGGGCAGTCAGCTTACTGTATCAGAATTCGTGGATTCCATACGTTGCAGTAGACTAGGCGGGTAACTTGACCCAAGTAGGATATAACTTATGACTCCTGGTGGGAGCCTCGTAGCTCAATCGGGCAGAGCCTTCCCCTTGCTGGCTTGGTCCGAATCCCACCGAGGCCGAGTTTTTCACAAGTTGGTCAAATGAATGCGTTTTCAAATAACTGCATTTCTATTCATGCCAAAACTTTAGATACATGTTTGCAGCCTTGCATTCCCAAGGTACGACGTTTTGCTTCCAGACGTTAGGC
>WEDG01002435.1:0-108972 GCA_017591395.1 Schistocephalus solidus | reverse complement strand
CATGCGGTGATAAGCGCCGTGGGTTAGAAGGTTGCCAACCGACAATTGCACTCAGACCTCGCAGTCAGTCCAATGACTGTTGTGCGGAGTGGCAACTGACAGACAGACAACTGACTGGCGTGGATGGTGGTCAGATTGTTGGGGTGGGGGAGAGAGAGTGAGGTCGACAGCTCAGCGCATATTCCTCACTATAAACAATCTGACGTGCTTCAAACTATCACGGTGCGCTAAAAGCCGTGGCTTGGAAGGTTGCCAACTGACGGGATAACTCGGACCACGTGGTCAGTCCAATGTGTGTTTTGTGTGGAGTGGGTGACTGGCGGACTGAGCGTCAGGCTGCAATGGCTCCTTCTTAATGTAGCCTTTATGGCACTCCCACTCCGTGGGATCCGAGTCAGGTGTGGTGGTACACCCAGGGGCGTCTCCGGCCGCGCCAGCCACCTGCGCCCTCTCTCATCTCCGTTCTACTTGGCTCTGTTTTGATACCGGGCTCAGGTGGGGGAGGAGGAGAGAGTGCGATGGCTGCAGCGCACGGCTACAATCACTTAAAACTAATTCACGCGCAAGTCACCGTCCCTGCACCACCTGGTGTGGAGCATACGGTGGACCTCGTCGAAATCGACGGTTGAACTGTCGTGTTTGGGAGTCAGCTCGTGTACGTAGTACGTGTAGACGAGGTCACCAGCAACTGCGCCAACACCCACATCAGACAACTGACCGGCTCGGACGGTGGTCTGATTTTGGGGGTGTGGGAAATAGTGATGTCTATGTCTAAGCGCTTCTTCCTCACTCTAAGTAATCTGACGCGCTTGAAACTATCACGTTGCGCTGAAAACCGTGGCTTGGCAGGTTGCCAACTGACGGGATCACTCGAACTGCGTGCTCAACCCTGTCTGTGTTTTGTGTGGATTGGTGGACTGAGAGCCAGGCTGCAATGGCTCTTTGTTAATGTGGCCTTTATTTCACTTCCACTCCGTGGGACCCGAACCAGAGGGTAGCTGCACGCTAAGGGACGGTCCCGGTCTCGCCAGTCACCTGCGTCCTCTCCCGCTAGGAGGAGGGAGGGAGGAGGAGGAGGAGGAGGAGGAGGAGGAGGAGGAGGAGGATGAGGAGGAGGAGGAGGAGGAGAGTGTGGTAGCTGCAGCGCAATTCTACTACCACTTAAAGCTAATCCACGCACAAGTCAACATCCCTGCAACACCATACTTTGGAGCATAAGGTGGACATCGTCGGACTACGACGGTCGAACTGTCGTGTGTGTATTGCTGAAAGAAACCAGAAGTTGTTGATAACTCCACACAACAAACCTCTGTGGGGGTACTGCGGAACTGAGAGTGCGGCTGCAATGCTTCTTTCTCAAAGCGACCTATATGGTATTCTCACCTATGTGGTGTATGAGCCGACATTATTGTACCTTGGTAGACGCTGCGGTGTCATGCTGTTAATCTCTTCAGCCACTGCAGCAACGCCCATCCCGCTGGCCATAACAGTGCCTTGTCATCGGCAGAAGGTTGGTGAGGAGGAGGTAGTGTGCGATAGACGCTGAGTAAATCTACCTCACAGAAAAATAATTCGCGCGCATGTCACCAGTGCTACACCCACCCCGAGAGACACGCAGTGAACATCATCCCTTGTGATATTCAGATGACAGTTTGACCTTCGGTTTCGATGAGGTCCACCGTGTGCTTCCACAACAAGGTGGAAGAGGGTTGGTGACTTGCGCGTGAATTACCTTATAGGGGTAGTCTCCCTTGTTCCTCATCTGTCAATGGTAGTATAATTGCACTGCATCTACCCCACCTGGGCCCAGTGCCAGTCAAGAAGACCGGAAGCGGGGGAGGGTGCATGAGGTGAGGGCGACTGAAGCCGTCCCTAGCCGTGTCCTCATACTTGGCTCAGATCCCATAGAGGCAACATTTAGAAATAACCCCTGCAGGCTGACTCTCCGTCCATCAGTCGACCGCTCCACACAAAACACACACTGGGCTGACCACGCGGTCCGAGTTATCCCGTCAGTTGGTAACCTTCCAAGCCATGACTTTTAGCGCACCGTGATAGTTTCAAGCGCGTCAGGTTTTTTATAGGGAGGAAAATGCGCTGAGTTGTCGACCTCACTCTCTTTCTTCCACCCCCACAATCAGACCACTGTTCGAGCCGGTCAGTCGTCTGATGCGGGAGTTGGCGCATTGGCTGATGGGCCGGCCGCATGCAGGCAAAAACGTGGCGATACTCAGAGTCACATGCTTTAGAGGAGCAGTCGTTGTAGGCTGCTTCGCTTCTACTGCAGTCTTTATACTTGGGCATCTAAGTAAAGGGTTATATTATTCACGTTTTGCCATGTAGGCCAAAATTTACAAGTTGAAGGACCACAGTAGAAGATCTCTAAGACCAGACAATGAGCATTCTGTGTCCAACCACTTGGTCGAATTTTGAAGTTAATGGGAAAACTACCCTATGCAGCGGCGATTTGCCGAGGCAAGCGATTGGTTGTGGGCATATGCGATTGGTTGTCCGACTGGTTGTGTGGCATATACTATTGGTTTTGGGCTTTATCCCGACTTTGCGTGAGAGGCGGAATGTGAGAGGCTACATAAAAGACTCCGAATATTTCACCCTGAATTAGCCACTAGATAGCCCCGAGGTGCCATACAGACTGTGGTTGCCAGGTGGTTGTCAAGGGGTTTCTTACCGGCTAGTGGCCGCCTTTTTCTTTTTGTTGATTGGGGAGTCGCAGGTTTTGGTTCCATTCGATCCCCGTCCATCGGAGCCGTGCCGGGTGAGGGAGAGAGAACTGCTGGAATCCAGCATCGGCTGGAGGATTCGCCGCCGTGCATTGATGAACCAGTTGTTGACCTGAAGCAAGGTCAAACTGGTCTGCTGGGCAATCTCCATCTTCTCATTCTCCGTTGGATAGGGGTGCTGAAATTAAAAGTCAAAAAATGCGTGGTGTATGTAGGTTTCAGGAAATGTGCCTCTGGAGACAGAGAGCTTAGCAACGAACGGGGGTGTGGTCGAGCGCAACATAACTGTTCACCTTTTGAACTCGAGGGAAATCCGATGTGTGACTTAAACCGGGGTACCTGCTCCCACAACAAGACTGCGGTGCAGATGCGCTGAACTACGCTAGGGTAAGATTGACTAACGATACGTGTTTATCGGACTGCATTGAGTCTGTGAGACACATAAATGCTACATCACACGCGTACTTTATCAGAATTGGTAGTGTCAATTCGTTGAATTAGGCTGGGTGGATAACTTGACACAAGTGTGATGAAACTCATGGCTCACGGTGTGGCCTCGTATCTTAAGTGACTAGAGCGTTGGCTGTATAAGAGCCTTCAAATCCCATCAAGGCCGCTGAGTTTTGTACAATTGAGTCAAACGATATATATATATATATATATCGGCGAAACACGTGTCTGGGCTTTTAGCTAGTATCTATGTCGGAAGTACGTGCATATAACGTCTTTGCTACATATATATATATATATATATATATATATATATATATATATATATATATATATATATATAAAGCAAAGACGTTCTTTGGGAAATTATTCAAATTATTAATAAATTAAATAAATTAAATTAAGTTGAAGTTCTTTGGGAACAAAATAACTTTGTTTTGTAAATTTTCGAGGCTGGTACCTCAGTTCATCTTCAGACAAATTTACACAAAACAGTTAACCTTAAGCAATGCCTAACACAAGATTCTATGGTTGGCTAAAGTTTGAGCTAATAGCCATCTAGTGCTTTAATTTATCAGGTCGATAGTGGCTGTTTTTGCTTCCACTTGATCTTGAGAAATTTTTAATTGACCTCCCAACAAGGAAGAGCTGCGAATTCCTGGAGGCAATAATCTCAGACGAGGCATTAATCAACAGGCATATCGCTTTAGATGCCCATTACAAATTTATCCAGGTCATGTGGAAGCGAACACAGCCACTATCGACCGGATACATTAAAGCACTGGACGCCTATTGGCTCAAACTTTAGCCAACCATAGAATCTTGTGTTAGGCATTATTTAAGGTTAACTCTTTACAGTTGACGCATGAAGGCTTCAATCCGGAGGGCCTACTGCGTTGGTAATGCTAAAAAGAATGTGTGTTGTTTATGTGACCAACAGGACATTCGGATACCTAATAGGTTCCCTAGGCTAAACGATTTAAATGAACAAGCTCATCTGTCTGCACTCACAATTTGCCCGCTAGAAACGCCAGGAAGCACAAGGCAGTTCGTCCATTGCAATCAGTGAGGACCACCGCTATCCAAACAAGTGCACAGTGGTGACTTGCTCGAGAACGTGGATATAGTAGTAGGGTGGACTTCCACTGGAGCTATCTCATACCTCTCTTCCCAAGCCCATTAGGAGGGTGGACGTTGACGCCGTTGTCCAACGAACCATCACGAGGGCCAAACATGCCCTGATACCTAACTCCATACGTATAAGGCTTCATTTAGGGTGTTTTGGATCCCACAGAAGTTCCGGTGACATAGAAACGAGCTTGAGAAAGAGCCAGTAATGTCTGGCGTTCAGTCCTCAGTAGGTCCTCCTTATACCGCCAGCTGGAATCCGTTCAAACCACAACTGTTAGTTCGTGGAGGGCGGGGGGGGGGCTGGGAGTTTCGAGATGTGTTATTTTATTTAAAGAGAGGTAACTAAGCACTCGATTTTAACTTAATTGCCTCCACTATATCTTCCCTCGCTCGTGCGCTAGTTATCTGTCTTTGTCTCTCAATGAACTCGTAATGAGATCGGGCTCAATGACCGGCCCGGTGTGCGCCTCCATCTTACGCGGGTCACATGCACAAAAGACAGTGGTCACGGACTCATGGAGACTCAGTGCGACGCGAATCATACCCTCCTATGGTCAATAAAGCTTCCTTTTATTGTTGTAGTGCAGCTGCGGTGTAACTCATGTGGAAGACCAACCTGGAAGTACAGTCACCGCTCGCGCGGACTGTCTTAAATATTTAATCGTGGACATTGGATCTCCTGTTAACCTAAGGGAACGGAAAATTTTATCGACAGATCCAACGGAAGGTGACTAATAGGGCAACATGATCGATGAGAAAGGACTTCTAGACTGTAACAACGTTTACACCATAGGAACCGATCGTGGTTGAAAAATACTCACCAGCAAACATAAATGTTGGTAGAAAGGATAATAGTCAGCCCATAGTAAAGATGAAACTTAAAGACAGAATGGCAAGTGTTTATTCATCCCGCAATTATAACAAGTCATCTAGAACTCTAACGTCTGTGAATTAGTAGTCCCCTCAAACATTCTATCATTTCGAGCTACCGCGCTCGTTCCTCATCGGCTGAAACTGTAATTACTCCATCATACGCGGGGTGTGCTAGCCGGTATATCCTGTTTGCCAGATGGAAGTGGGCGTTTTTCGCGGATTTTCAGGTCGACAAGCCACCCAGGCCGTCATGTAGTGACGAGCAAGCCTGATTCGTCTGCATCCTAAATTTTCAGGCACAGTTGCTTACCAGGTAATGAGTTAGGGTTCACTTGTGTCATGGAACTATTAACCACTCGTCCCCCACCCACTTGGTGGTGTAAACTACGCGTGGCCGTCACAGAACTTGTTCTAATTATGTTACATGGCCAAGGCAGTGGATGCATGCAGTATTTCATGGCTGTTAGTCCGAAGGTGACGAGTGTTCACCATGGGCCGACCTTGTGGCACCCCGCTGATCCCACCTGGCATGCAATTAGTGCTTATAGGGGGCACGCGACCACTCTGTCTCAACGAATCAGCTGCCCAGTCTTCTACTTCCACCTCCCCTCTCTTTTTCACCGTGGAGGTGGACCGGGCAGGGCGCACTGAAATGCGAATTACGCCAGTTAAACCGCTGGCTTCTAGATAGGTGCCTGTAGGACTGAATCACCCCACCGAAGTTAGGATTGCTAGATGTTGGCACTGATGCTCTCAGTGGTGTAATTATTAAGTATTTTAATAACAACCCTGGTGATAGTTATAAATGCGGTTTTTCCATTATTTTTTGTGGCACATTTGTCGTGCACTAGCCTTAAACCACTCTGGGGAACTTTGTGCCATCGGTCCGCAAACTATAAATAACAAGGAGAAGACGGTAGTGAGGAGAATAGTGAAGAGTAAATGATAAATACCGGAGTTATGAGGAGTGTGGTGGTAGACGGGAGCTCAACGATCGTAGTACAGGACATGTCCGTCCCGTACCGCAATCGCTGAGCGTACCTCACTCATTGTCAAGGTGACCGATCGCAACCCAGAGGACAACGAGCCTATGGCTCAGTGGTTTGCACGTTGAACTTCCAAGCAGCAGGTCACGGGTTCGAACCTCAAGGGTTATTACAAAGCTTGGGTTTCGATAAAACTTGCTGCTGATGGCGAATGAGCCGGCAATGGCCATTGTATTCTCCCTTGTCTTTGGCGGTAATTTTCTTCTGCTGATGATTGTGGTATTGTTTCAATACGCAAAACTGCGAGTTTCATGTCGCATAGTTGGGAAAGCTTAGGAGGTCGCTGAGGATAAATGACACAGTCATTGGTCGTGGTGTTATTGGTTGACGTTTTGGATGGTTTGATGGAACCTTTAGCGATGGTGGTGGTGGTGGTGGTGGCGGTGGCGGCGGCGGCGGCGGCGGTGGTGGTGATGCTGATACTGATTATGATGATTACGAGGGAGGAGGAGGAGAATGATGATGGTAATTATGATGATGAGGATGGTGGTGATGTGAACGGTGACGCTGTGCTGGCAGCCGAGACCAAATGACCTAATTTTCACCTAAGCAGTTCACAGCAGGCGGTTCCAAACACAGTACACCGCCCGAAACCAACGCAGAGCAGAGGAGGCATTCCAAGTCGGCTACACGTGCTCGCGCCGATGGGGCCCTAGATCTGACTTACGCTGGCGCATGTGAATCAGGGGTGTCTAATCTAGACAACTGTAAACACTGCTGCATCCATCAAAACCACGATTGCAGTATGCTGCTGTTGCTGCTGCTGCTGCTGCTCTGTCGCTCTTTCTCCAGCCCGAGTACATGCACACTGCAGCGTGCAACGAATGACAGGCCTAGACTTGCACTGGATGTGCCTTTGCGACAGACAGAAATGACCCCGAGAGCAGACCTGAACTATTTTCAGTCTTCCATGTTGCAAGGCAAAATTCAGCGAAGCTCACTTTTTACCACAAGTTCTGTCAGTGACAAGTGACAGACCGGAAGAGGCAGAGCCAATTAAAATGTTTTAAAAACTGACACCGACATCGCCACGAGAATCGATTCTCCTCCTACTTCCAAACGGAAAGGTCATCAAAAATTGTTCGTTTTGATTTTTTTTAGAGTTCGGAGTACCCATGAGGACCATAATAACGGACTGCGTCTTAGTGCTCGGCTCAAGCGGGGCCAAACAGGCCTGTGGCACATGACCGTTCGACTGTGGTTACCGACGCTGTCCCCAGTGTGCTGCTCAGCAAGGTGGGTGCGGGGACGGTGACTTGCGCGTGTAAATTAGTTTAGGGTGATAGGAGAATTGAAGTGCATCCGCATTCTGTCTTCTCTCACCCACCTAATCCGGCTATCAAGGAAACCGAATACGGGGTTAGGCACAGGTGCGGCGTAAACGCACATCTTCTATGGACGCTTGAAGACACGTCGAACACTTTGTTTGATCCAATATTCAGTCAGTCGGAGAGGGATTTATCATTGGTGAGGGAGTGAGGCCCACACTCAGTTACATCGCACATTTTGCCTGCTTCCTTCCCCATAGAATGTCTGATGCAAGTTTACAATAGCATAGAGATCTAAGGGTTTCATAGGCTTCAAACTAATAAACTAATCGGTCTGCTCCAGGACTAACTTACAGGATACAACGACAACCTTTTACTGGGGCCTTTCCGAAATCTTCTTCGATGAAGGGACTGGAGCCTTTTTATACCCTCTTCTTGGACGTGTAGGGACCATCGGACGTATGGCACCCGTAGATGACACTGCCAAACACTACATTCTAGTCCAGTTCTCTTTTTAGTTGGAATGTTTTAGGCTTGGGCAAAGGACGAGTGAAGTGGGTATTTTACATGCATATGCGAGCAACTGCTGTATTCGCATGTGATGGTCATTCAAGCAGAACGTGGGGACTTAACCACTCGTTACTTCCTGGTGGTAGTGGGGCATTGGGTTACTAGTTCTGGGAGTTTTATCGGAGCCAAAACTTTACGTTTTAGCGTTCCTGGAGGATGGTACTTTAATGCCTGCGATATGCTTCAGCGAGACTCGCACAATCTATTAACCTCCGTCTAGAGGTTGAACTTTAAACCAGCAAGTCAATGTGCTTATGTCTACCTTATTATGCAGGCTCAAGTTTGTTTCGTTGCTTTCATTTTGAGAGTCAGTAAAGTATTAAATTGTAGTGTATAAGATTTCCCATACCCGTGCATCCAAAATCGACTGGGATAATGCAATTGACGCATCCATTTGTAATATCCGTTTAAGTGCATAGAACATTGATCGTTCTTCATAATTACATCCCCCCATTATTGAAAATTGACCAAGTTGTTTCGGAATATTGTTTATCAGAGCTACCGAAGGATACCATTTCCATCCATTTGTGTCATTCAGGATAACGAAATATCACTATTTTTTTATAGAAGTTAAGTTATTCACTAACTATCGTTGCTGAGATAAAGTTACCAACTATTACTTACCACAAATAAAAATCGCTCCTTCTGCCTATCTTATAGGAAATCGTGCCTTCTTAACACCTAGCACCTTGGAAAGAGTATAGTTCTACAGTATAGGGTTCAATGTTTCTTTCGGCAAATGTTTTTTTGTTCAAAAATGCTTTCATGTGTTCTCCTTTTACACAATTTTTTGCGAATCCTTTGTGTGCCCTCCGCGCAGGGCATGGGACTAGCAACACCCCGTAGTACCGATGGCTTTACGCTAAAGTCCAGTGAAGTTAGCCTTGGTGTAAAGTGTACGGTTGTGTAAGCACTGTATCATTACTGATAAAGGCGAAAAGGGAGACTGAAATGGTCATTTCTGGCTTACAAGCCGTCCTTAGTCAGTCATATCCAACCCCCGGTTTCGTAACCCCAAGGCTCGACTGTTGGTTCGAAGTACAACGCCCTAAGCATTGAGTCACGTGCTCGTTGTTCTGCCGGTTGCGATAGGGTAGATGGTAGAGGGATGCTCGTCAATCACGTTACGGCACATCCTTGTCTCGTTGGGTGTTAGGGCTCACCAATGAGCCCCGATAATAGCTGCAGGGCAGCTAGAGTGATCTAGTCACTCTGCGGCTGCTGGTGGTGCTCGAGGATGAACCCCAAGACCCAACAAGACGAGTACGACCCGTAGTGCTATCATGAGTGCCAGTTTACTAGAGTACGTGCATGGGTTAGGATTACGTTTAAGGCTTAGGTTAGTAGGCTTGGCACTGTTCCTGAGATTTAGCGGGGCACTCATCACCCATTCCGACCAAAAGTTTAATTTTACTTCGGTTTACTAGAACGAGACATCCCAAATATGCACCACATGGCGTTCTGGTGGATATGCTTTTTAAGCGGGCATCAACACGTATCGATACTAGATTGCATGGATCTTCCAGTGATGCATCAAACGTATTTGCCGACAGGGAGACCCAGTTACTTGGAAAGGCGAAGTCCGGAGGAGAAGGAGGAGGAGGAGGAGGAGGGAGGAGGAGGAGGAGGAGGAGGAGGGAGGGAGGAGGAGGAGGAGGAGGAGGAGGAGGAGGAGGATGAGGGGAGGAGGGAGGAGGGAGGAGGAGGAGGAGGAGGAGGAGGAGGAGGAGAGGAGGAGGAGGAGGAGGGAGGAGGAGGAGGAGGAGGAGGAGGAGGAGGAGGAGGAGGAGGAGGAGGAGGAGGAGGAGGAGGAGGAGGAGGAGGAGGAGGAGGAGGAGGAGGAGGAGGAGGAGGAGGAGGAGGAGGAGGAGGAGGAGGAGGAGGAGGAGGAGGAGGAGGAAGAAGAATGAAAGGAAGATTTTACGGATACTTTTTAATAAAATCAGGTGATTGCAGGTGAGCGTAAAAAACACGCATGAATTAAGTATTTCATGACTAAGTGGATACTGTTCGAAATTTTATTGTCTTAACTAACTTGAAAGGTTCTAAAAGGCTGTGCTGTTGTAACCCCCGGGGTTTTGGTCCTTATGCCTGCGTACATCTGATTGCAGACGTAGGAATTAGCATCACTTGTACGTACTCGTGAGAATGCTAGTACCGGATCCTCTCTATCCACGTTCGGTGGTCAAAAACCTGATGCTCATTCGGATTTTCACTAACGACTAGGTCGAAACAAGTCAGAGCCAGAGAGCTTCCCATACAGGTGAAATTAACTGGTATGGTGGTTGAGGTGCACATCAGTTTCCAAGCTATCCGCTGCCTCTCGCGCTCTCTCTCTCTCTCCCTCTACCTCTCTTTCGTTACAGAGGATGTCTTCTAAAGGAGTCAGTTGCGCTTCGCGTGTGAGTTGGCTTCCGTTCGCTTGACTGATTACGGCTCCCGAGACTGGGCGTTTTGGAATCGTGACACATGCCGACGCACGCCGGGAAACCCGGCTCTAGTGGGCTGTCAACTGCCCACTCTATTTCGACCCCTATCTCCCCGCCACCTCCATCGGATCCCAGTTTAGCTTCGGTGGATTGTGTAAATTAGGGTCAGCAATTATTCCACATTGTCAGCATACGGTCGGCTTCTGAAACCAATCTGTTACGTTCTTTTAAGCCGGAAACCTACTACTACTACTACTACTACTACTACTACTACTACTACTACTACTACTACTACTACTACTACCGCTGCAACTATTAATTGAATTAAACGTTTCTTCTTTGCTTAGTCTTGATAATTATTGAGAGCGTCCACTGACTACGTCAGGGCGTCCTGAAAAGATGCAAAGTTCGTAGGCCAACTGTTCGGGCAAAGAATAATAAAATAAGTGGATATGTTGACCTATATAATGAGTTACTTAATTGCCAAATTGTGCAAATGTTGCCAGCCCCCGAGTTCGTCAAACCCCTCCTTCAAAAGTGGAAGGTTTTAGTCAGAATGACATAACCGGCAAAGACAATTGAGACTGGAATGGCCATTTCTGGCTTATTAGACCTCTCCAATCAATCATATCCAACCCCAGGTGTTGTGACACCCGAGGCTCGAACTCGCGACCTGTTGATTCGAAGTCCAATGTTCTAACCTACGCCTTTAGTGTGAGTTACCCGTCTAACCTTTTGTAACCCATGGAATCCACAGTCCATGCAGTATACTGACTGCCCAAGCAGTCTTTTTCCGAAGAACCAATTTAGAATTCACCCTATAACTACCAAAATGTGACGAGGGAATAGGTATTTTGGCAACCTTAAATGAATAAACTCATAACTCACTTATGACAGTCTTGGTGGTACAGCCTTTGTTGGATCACAGTGCTTAGGGATTCTTGCACTGACAAAATAAAGTCTCCTATGTCTGACTCTTGAACGCCGATATGTTTCAGATAATGGATTGCACGCGAATGCCTGGTAGATTCACTTGTGGTTCGGGAATGACAAACAGGGTTCCACCATCGGGGCTTGGAACGGGTTCTGTACCGACCCCCGTCATTAATTATGGCACAAGACCTCCTGCAATACGGGAATGGGGTTATACGGATGGGGTCTCTTAAGAGTGGAAAAGTGGGGCTCAATTAGGATGCAAAAAGGCGAAAATCGTATTTGCACCGTACGCTGCTTCTAATGGGCAGGGGACAGTTGTGTGGGCGTACACACAACCGTTTCCAATCTTGTCATGTAATAGGGGTGCCACCAGCGTAAATTGAGAGTTTCGCAGCAGAAACGCACGCGGTCTCGCGGTAAAGAAAAATAAGCAACTCATATTGGTTAATAGGTAGGAAGATATTTCAGGGGGTTTACACAACCGTTCCCTATGGAATGAACCTCTTTCGGGTGTACTAACGAGCAAAGGCACAGGACCATTACACATCTCAAGTCTTTTCTGATTGGACAGTTTCCTATCGAAATGGCAGCGCGGCAAGTTCTCACGAAAAGAATATATTTCTTCCTTAAAAGGGACAGTGATTAATTATCCAACAGAATTTAAGAAGTGAGCTTTTGGGTAGGGACTTAGTAACTCTTAAAAAGCCAGACAAGCGTCATGCTCTAAAGGCTTTTCCAAAAGCACATAACCGGACCAGTGCACACGAATGCACGTACGTTTTATTATTCGTTTCGTCCCTTAGCCTGGCCATAACAGTTGGCCACCCACCGGAGTTAGCGATTTATTTACGTACTTGGTCGGTATTTTAAAGAGGGTTCTTAACCTTTGCCTCCACCCTAAACCTAAACCCTAAAGTTAACACGAACCCAAACCTAAACCCTTAATATACCCCTAAATCTAACTCTGACCTTAACCCTAAACTTTGCCCCATCCCTAAGGCTAAGTTCCTCGGAATTGGGCGCAAAGCCATGTGCATTGCGGGTATTTCCTAATACTGTATTCTGACTAGGCGGCCGTGCAAGTCATCCTTACCCGAAGTCGGAACACGACTGGCACGCGCAGTGCCGTCCAGATTACCCTGCTCAGACTGCAAGCGGGCCGTTCGTCACACCAGGACACCTCTGCATGCGCGTGCTGTTAGATCTCCTCGTTCTCCTCCTCCACCACCACCCCCACCCACTCGAGAGGTCATTGTCACAGCGGGCAAGTTCGCTGACCCCAAATTAATAAAAATACCCACGGCTGTCGTGTGCACGTAGTTTGTGCTGCCCGTCCTCCCTCCCTCTACCTGAGTGAAGGCGAGTGTGGGCGGCGAGCGCGGTTCCGTCGCCGGCTGTCCCGGTGTGCCCTGCACGTGGGTGTGCGTCAGTGCGATCCGTGTGCCTGCTATTGGCTCAATCTGTCCTCGAGGCGATGAGCAACGCAATGCGTGGGTGGGTGGACGGGGGAGTGAAGGGACGTGAAGAGGGTGATGTGTTTACGTCAGTCTATCAGCGACTGTGAACAAATGTATGGGGTATCCGAGGCGGGGGGGGGGGGGGGGGGGCTGAGCGGCTACTGACCTCCTGGCTCCACCACCTATCCTGGTTTTTCTGTGGTCTATCGATCTCTTCATCAAACAGGGCTCTCACCCTGTCAGATGAGTTCCGGTTACACTTCGATTATGTGCTGAGCAGCGGTGACAGCAGACGACTGACAATTTTTCTCAGGAATTTGATAGAACCGACAGTTTTACCCTGCCCATCCCTGGACTCTGAACTGGTCTGATAGACCTCTGCGTTGCTGTGAGAATGAAAATCGAACGGAATTACATGTTTTAGTTTGTAGCTGCTTGAATGACTACGGATAAGTCTTCAGTTAGCACCTTCTCAACAATGCATAACCTTGCGCATATCATGCCAATGCTTGGAATGTTGGGAATGCTTGGAACACAGAACGAGAAAGGGGGGAGGGTAAATTTTGCCCGGTAAGCATGTTCGTTTCACAGGCTGGGACGGAATTCAGAGACGGAAGTGAACATATTTCCCGGTTTTACCGCAACCCCAGCAATAAGCACCAGCGTCGGTCCCATATCTCACGAATATCCATTAATCGAAGCTGTGGTAGGAGGCCGTCGGCTCAAGCAAGAAATTTCCTTTAGTTAGAAGGGTAATTCTCGACGCCAGTACCCGCTTAGGTCATCCAGGACAGTGGCTTCTTCCCCTACGGCGCAGGCCTTATCCCACAGGCGTCGTAGTTTTCGCCTGAAATACATCTCCCTTGGTCCGTCCATGATAGATTTTCGACAGCAGGTGATCCCCAACTCGCTTCGGTTGGTTGATTATCGTGCAGACTCATCCTAAGTTCTTTTACTCACTTCAGAATGCCAGATTTTCGATGAACTTCTTTACGCCTGACCGCCTTCTAGGACCTTCCTAAGAAAGGCACCTGACCCTGCAGAAGCGCAACGCCTTACATGAAGAATATTCATAAAGTAAGCGGTGATTTAGGAAGTCAAGAGAGACAGTTGAACTTTTACTTCCCCGGAAGATGGTTGCCATTACAACTGTGATTTTTGTGCTAACGACAACATTCCACACATCTTTTTCACTTCAAAGCATATAAGTTGATCTATTGCACGAAATGCTGTTACAGTTAGGCAGGAAAACTGAGGTGGGACTGTAATACTTATTATCTCGGAGCAGCATTCTGAGATATTCCAGTCACGCTATGATGCCGGCTTTTAAATGTCCTCTCTTTCAACCGCCGAAAAAAAACGTAATCGATAACGAATGTTTACTTAGGTGGGAGGACTTTTTCGCGGGGATTTTAAATGCCCTTATAAATTCTCATATATTTTAAAGAAAATATGCCTACGCATCTGGTGGCAGCACACACCTATTTCGAAATTTATATTTGAAGAAAGGAAACCATTCGGTGTAGAAGAAGTCTGCGATGAGATTTCTTCGTTTATGCAGCATCGTATCTTCCCATGTACTAATGCCGCAACAATAACAAAATCCATTGCAAAATTTAATGAGCCCCGTTTAGCGTCGTTTTAAAAGTGAAGGGTATTCTATGGTTCTCTGTACACGGAAAGCAAAGAGACTACAGTTGTAAGAGTGATCACAGGTTGGATTCAAAATTATTTGAGAATTTAAACCCAAACATATCGTTTTTACAGAATGGGTTGTAAAGAAGGCGTAATTTCCGACCAAATAAACACACACTCACTCTCACACACAAAACAATATTTGCTGTTTGTTTTCCGTAAAATCTATTTGCAGGCAGCTGAAAAGATGTCCATTCAAAAACCGGCATCCTAGTGCACTTGAGTTATCGTAGGATTATGCAGCTAGGTAAAAAATATTAAATCCCACGTAAGTAATCCTGTCGAACTGAAAAACCTTTTAGGATATTGGTTAACTTTTCGTGTGATAGGCCAGCTACTGTACGCACAAATGGAAACTATGGACCGATTGTTGTCTTAAGCGCAAAAGCAGCGGATATGTTGGTGACCATCTTCCAGACCCGTTGGTTTTTACTTTACTTGCCTATAAATCCCCGCCTACGTTGTGGACATTTATGAATGAATTTGTGGTGCCTATGCAACACGTCTCACATAGCGTTAACTTAGTTACATTTGAATAGACCAAAGGCTTGACACACCAAGTGCGTTTGTAAATGCGCTTATAACGCTCAAACACCATCCTTTGTGTAAAATCCTGGTCAGTGTATGTGTTTCGAGGGGTAGGTCGCGTATGTGGCACGCGTAGATGAGGCCAATAGCTAGGTCAGCCAATGCGTCCAGTCCCAGCACCAGACCACTGACTGGCTAGCACAGTGGCTGAGGCTTGTGAATGCGAATCGAGAGTGCGATCAACGTCAGCGCATTTTCCTCAATTTAAACAATCCGATGCGCTTGAAGCCATTACGGGCCGCTAAAGGCCGTGGCTTGAAAGTTTGCCAACTGACGGGATAACTCGAACCTAGGACTCATCCCAGTGTGTGGTTGGGTGGAGTGGCTGACTGGAGGACTGATATTCAGATTGCGACATCTCCTTTATAGCACTCCCACCCTGTGGGATCCGAGCCAGGTGTGGGGGCACGCTTAGGGCGGCTCCGGTCAAGCCAGCCATTTGCGTTCCCTTCCGCCTTCAGTCTTTTGACTTCGTCATGACAATGGGCCTGAGTGGGAAGGGGAGAGAGTGCGGTAGATTCAACGTAAGTCTACTACCACTCTAATCCATTTCACGCGTAAGTTGCTGTCCCTGCTCCACCGTGATACGAGGCACATGGTGCACCTAGGTTACCTCCACGGTTGAACTTTCATCTCCCAAACGACTTGGTAGGCATCTTCTCAAAACTCAATATCTAGGTCCCTCTGGGTTGCCACTTAGATGCACCCACATACGCCTACGATGCTATAGCCCCTTAAGGGCTTCCTATCATGAGCTTAGAAAGGCAAGCACTCCCTCATCTTCGTAAGGTTTCTTGGTCGGTGCTCTTGTTAGACTGCAGGACCTCTAAAAGCCGGTCTGCCACCCACCTCTCAGCACACAGAAGGGCTTTTTTGGAGGGGAGTTGTGAAAACGGACAACAGTCAGGGTACTTTACGGAAATTTTATTGCTGTGTTTGACCCTCCCCCCACCGGTCGGGGAGAATGGTACGGGCAGTACACAGCCCTTAGTCAAAGGTCTGGCTTTTCCGTGAGCGTGGATGTTCAATTAAAAAGGGGGGTTTGGACAAGGTAATTTTCTGAGACCGGTGTGCCAAATGTGTTTTGGTTTGCTCAGGCAGGCCCTAGCAAGGAGTACGCGGCAACATCGTCTTGTTGTTCTGTCCAAAAGCTAGACAATGCAGCCCTCTCAAGCCAGTAGGTCTGGGGGGCCAAAACTCAAAACAAGAGTGTTCATTTTATCAGTTCAAGTTCATGGACCTCATCGAGATCCATGGTCGAACTGTCGTTCGCGATAGTCTCGAGACCCAGCTTTACCATAGAAAGCCCTTGTATCATTCCTCTGAAATTAGTATACCAGTGCTGGTTAAGGATGACTTGTATGGTTCGGCCTAAACAGGACACGGGAATAGGAACGCCCCACCCATTTAAAATAGGTGGGCATGCAAAAAATTTTCAGGAAGGGTGAATACTTCCCCTTAACACTAACCCTAACATTAAACAGAACTTTAACCTAAATCTTACCCCTAGACCTATCATAAACCTAAATCCTACAGTTAAAACGAACCCAAACCTTGAGTCTTACCATAATCCTGACCAATAGTGCCGGCAAAGACAATGGAGACAGGAATGACCATTTCTGGCTCATTAGCCATCATCAGCCAGTCAAAACCAACCTCCAATATTGCACCACCCGAGGATCGAACCCGCTGATCAGAAGTCCAACGCTCTAAACATTGAGTCACGGTCTCGTTGTCTTGCCTCGAAAGCCTTACCGAAAGCTCACTGGCCATGCTCCTTCCGGATCAATTACTTTTCCTTCCCGAAATGGGCGTACTGACCTTGCTTTATGAAGTCGCGCGGATTCCTATAGGTGACTTCTTATGCTGCACCGAGTTAAAGTCAGAATTGCTTAAGGCATTAAAACAAACACAGGGCATATCTGACTTTCCGATTTGCTACATAATTTCAACCATATCATCAATTCCATTAAGTGAATTCACCCAGAAAACTCCTTTTATCAATATTTCCATCTTAGAGGTGGTCTTTTGTCAAAGAACAATTGAACCCTTGGGTGGTGTCACACGAAACGATGAAGAGGTTTTTTCCGATTCCCTTCCACAGGACTTTCCAAGCTCAGTAGGTTATCTCTTCTGTCTAATTTCAAGAGAAGAAAAACGTGGCTGAAATGGCTGAAGATATTATAAAAACCAATGCTCATCTGGGCATTTTGCCTTTTTTGCATGTAATAAATCTTATCATTACTCAGTCGGGTCAGACTTCACGCTGTAGCTCATGCTCGTAAAATTTCACAAATAATCACCCGACAGTTCGGTCATTGCAAATGGCAACGCCCACCACTGCCGCGTGAGAGGGGGACTCAGTGGGGACTTGCACCGCATCAACCTAACTCTCTCCTACCACACCCGCCATTCTACGATGGCAATTCGACCAGAGATGAACGTGGGCACAGTGGCTGACAAGACTAAGCAGTTCGTTCACGCTTGCTACACGGCAGTTCAATCGTCGTAGTTCGACGATGTCCACCATATATGCTCCATAGCATAGTGGTGCAGGTACTGTGACTTGCGCGTGGATTCCTTTAAAGTGAGAGTAGACTTGCATTGCAGCTACCGCACTCTCTCTCTCTGTTTTCCTCACCCATCAGTGCCCGCTGTCAAGCCAGTCAAGAAGACCAAAGAGGGGTCGGGCACAGGTGTCTGGAGACCTCCCCGACCGTGCCAGCACATTTGATCCAGATCCCACGGAGTTGGATTGGCATAAATTCCTAGTGACTGGTGCGGCATGAGACTACACCTAGGCGTGCCACCAAGCCGCCCATGTTCAGCATTTGTTATGGGAGCTCAACCCAGATAATGCCTGTCGTACTCTGATCTGGCACCCATGTTGGTCCAGCGCATCTACCACGGGATCCGTTTGGGGTACGCATCACCACCGCCGACAGTTCGATCGTCGTAGTCCGACGATGTCCCCCGTGCACCAGACTGCATTTTGGCGTGGAGGCCGGGCCTCACATAAGTGCGAATGTCTTAACGCACGTACTAAAAAAGAGAAACTGTAGTCCTGAAAAGGACTGAGGTAACCCGTCATTTTGCCACCTTCTATACTACGGCTATGAGGGCGTCATGGTGGGTTAATTAACGTCAGGCTCATTATATTGAAGGATGCATGTAATTGTCATAAGAATGGGTATCTCCGTGTCCGTCTCATTTTCTTTTCTATCCCCATACGCCAGTGTTCTGTGCCCTGCGAGGATGGATAAAGTGGGTAAAGTGACGTGATGTGACACCTAGCGTGTATTCCCGGATGTATGGCAGTATATAAGGCCTCAGGCAGACTCAGCGCAGCTCGATTAACGCATCTCGTGAGCCAGTGTGACCATTTTTAAGGTCAAGTAACAGCGGCGGCTCCCGGTGTTTGGGGGAGGGAAGGCAACGGCACATACACGACAGTTCGACCGTCGAAGTCCGACGATGTCCACCGTATGCTCATGGGAAAGTTGAGCAGGGACGGTGACTTGCGCGTGATTTAGTTTAAAGTGATAGTAGACTTGCGCTGCATCTACCGCACTCTCTCCTCCTCCCCACCTGAGCCCGGTGTCAAGACAGAGTCAAGAAGACCGGAGGCGGGAGAGGACGCAGGTGGCTGGCGCGGCCGGGTCCCCTAAGTCCTAGCCGCCCCTAGGCGTGCCACCACACCTCCATGTTCGGCATTTGTTATGGGGAGCGCAACCCGAATAACGCATGCCGTGCCCTAATGGCCCCTTGTTGGTCCAACGCATCTACCACGTGGCCCGTTTAGGGGGCACACCCCACACACACACACACACTCACGATGTCCACCGTATGCTCCAAAAGTTGGGCAGGGACGGTGACTTGCGCGTGAATTAGTTTAAAGTGATAGTAGACTTGCGCTGCAGCTAGCACTCTCTCCTCCCCCACCTGAGCCCGGTGTCAAGACAGAGTCAAAGAAGACCGGAGGCGGGAGAGGACGCAGGTGGCTGGCGCGGCTGGGTCTCCCTAAGTCGTAGCCGCCCCTAGGGCGTGCCACCACACCTCGGGCCCCCGTGTGCAACACACACACGACAGTTCGACCGTCGTAGTCCGACGATGTCCACCGTATGCTCCACGGGAAAAGTTGAGCAGGGACGGTGACTTGCGCGTGATTTAGTTTTAAAGTGATAGTAGACTTGCGCTGCATCTACCGCACTCTCTCCTCCTCCCCACCTGAGCCCGGTGTCAAGACAGAGTCAAGAAGACCGGAGGCGGAGAGGACGCAGGTGGCTGGCGCGGCCGGGTCCCCTAAGTCCTAGCCGCCCTAGGCGTGCCACCAACACCGCACACACGAGTTCGACCGTCGTAGTCCGACGATGTCCACCGTATGCTCATGGGAAAGTTGAGCAGGGACGGTGACTTGCGCGTGATTTAGTTTAAAGTGATAGTAGACTTGCGCTGCATCTACCGCACTCTCTCCTCCTCCCCCACCTGAGCCCGGTGTCAAGACAGAGTCAAGAAGACCGGAGGCGGGAGAGGACGCAGGTGGCTGGCGCGGCCGGGTCCCCTTAGTCCTAGCCGTCCCTAGGCGTGCCACCAACACACACACACACACACACACGAGAGTTCGACCGTCGTAGTCCGACGATGTCCACCGTATGCTCATGGGAGATTTGGGCAGGGACGGTGACTTGCGCGTGAATTAGTTTTAGAAGTGATAGTAGACTTGCGCTGCATCTACCGCACTCTCTCCTCCTCCCCCACCTGAGCCCGGTGTCAAGACAGAGTCAAGAAGACCGGAGGCGGGAGAGGACGCAGGTGGCTGGCGCGGCTGGGTCCCCTAAGTCCTAGCCGCCCCTAGGCGTGCCACCACCTCATGTTCGGCATTTGTTGTGGGAGCGCAACCCGAATAACGCATGCCGTGCCCTAATGTGGCCCCCGTGTTGGTCCAACGCATCTACCACGTGGCCCGTTTAGGGGGCACACACACCACACGACAGTTCGACCGTCGTAGTCCGATGATGTCCACCGTATGCTCCATGGAAGGTTGAGCAGGGACGGTGACTTGCGCGTGATTTAGTTTTAAGTGATAGTAGCCTTGCGCTGCAGCTACCACACTCTCTCCTCCTCCCCCACGTGAACCCGGTGTCAAGAGAGAGTCAAGAAGACCGGAGGCGGGAGAGGACGCAGGTTGCTGGCGCGGCCGGGTCCCCTTAGTCCTAGCCGCCCCTAGGCGTGCCACCACACCTTCCTTGTTTGGCATTTGTTAGCAGAGCGCAACCCGAATAACGCACACACACTCACTCTGACGCTAATGGGAGGATTTTTTAGAACGCGATTAGTCTTTGAAGGCAAGTAGTTGAAGTCGAAAAACGTTCACATTCCCTATATAACGTGCTGTCTGCTCGGAATTGTTTTCGGATTTATGTTACATTATTTTCAGTTTTTAGGATGTGTTAAAGGCCTATATGACCACATCTGTAGCATTTTATGCAATCTCGTTTAATCAAATGTTGTTCCTGGCAAAACCGTCGTCGATCCTGTTAGTTCAAAAGTCTCACGTCTCTGCTGTTCTGTAGTTTCTGTTTAGTTGTTCATGCCATAATGGCTTTGAATAAATCTCTATTCCCAAAAACAGGGAGATGGTCGATTTTATGGTCTGTAGCAATCTCGTTTCTTCCATTTCCCAAATCAGTTTGTTGCTTTGAAACTGTGTTTGTGTATTGAGTATGCAACCTGGACGAAGATTTCAGAGGCGTCATTTAAAGTTTGCCTCCATCCCCATCTCAATAACAAAAAGAACTTCAAGGTGACAGCCGTCTGTTGTCTTAAGATTTTTAGTAATTTTTTTCTCGCACAATGAACCAGGATCTGGTCTCAGGACTTGAGCTTCCCTTCTTGCGGTGGGGCACAATGTGTCTCTATTGACGAAATTTCATCCCTCCCGCGTGATACTTGACATAAGTGGATTTTATCGTCTCCCACTGCTTTGCAACATTTTTAGCTGATATTTAATTCAGGTTTCTGACCTCAAAATTTCACTGAGAGTCTTCTGCCCGATTTGTAATCCATCGTTTGAGGCCTGTACTGACGCCAAGTAATCGAAAGCTGACCTAAAGTTAAGGGGTCAAATGTTTACCCAAGAAAATGTCTGTTCCGCTGGTATTAGCTTTCTTCACACAGTTAAGTGCTGTGTGTGAATGTGTTCTATCACTCACGGGCTACGAGCAATTTTAACCATATAAAACCGATTTCAAATATTAACGGAAGACCGCTGGGTACGCATGATAACTGCGCTGAAAACGCCTAACTTTTCTTATTTTTAGGTCATCTTAACGGTATTTTAACACGAACAACCAGGAAAGACGGTAGTAAAGCTCCCCAGCTTCACAGGAAAATACTGTTGCTTTTTCGCCACTGACTCCTTAAAACCTCCAGCCTTAACGTTATCATGACGTCAGCAAAACAGGACAGTGCTACGTACAATATGACCTGCTTACTGCGTGAGTGGGACCGCTCACCGAAGGAGAAGCGTCGACAGTTGCTTCAGGACTTTATCGATCAGCACTGGAACCGATCGGGACCCGAGTTGGAATTAGAGCTAGCACAAATGGCCAGCCTCTTTCTTGCTCGCATCTGCGTCTGGGTCAAACTAACGTGAGTCGTCTATTCCTCCCTAAACTCCAGTCATGTTTTTGTTTATTACACCATCATTTTTAAAATGCAACGGAGGTAACAAAACGAAAAGGTCTAATCAATGCTGACTTTAAAAAAGTGGCATACATTCACAAAGGTTTTTAGAGTAAAATCTCATTATTCAAGAGAGTAAGTGACGCCTCACACCTTATGACTACTGTTTAACCATTCACGTGTGAGGAGGACAATCACTTTCTCTATCCTTATTTCCATCAAGTTATTGGTAGGGACTGTATTCCATCTTACTGTTCAACTGTTGCAGGAAATGACTACGGTTGGATGGCTCACGCAATCGATTCTTGCGGGTCACCGACGTGTTAAATTAGCATTTATTACTGCGAAGCTTAGGCACGCATACGCCTAACAAATGAATGTCGGCCAATTTCAATAACCGACAACCTGGACGTTTTGCTTTACAGTTTTTTTTCGGCAGCTGTAGTCCAGTTGGCATTTGCACCATGTGTCGCCAATCTGGATAGGCCGGTTTCAGTAGTAAATGCCGTGAAAATTCTAAAATATGTTTCGATTCTAAAAATTAATACCTAAGCAGGGTTGTAATATCGTGCAGCCGAAAACCAAGAGAAATCAGTTACATCAAGGTGCAGGCTAAAACTCAACTCTGCACAGCATGACCACTTAAGTAGTATCCATTTTTTCATTTTTAATGGATTTTGTAGAAACATGCGTGAAAATATGCTTTCTTGTAAGCATTGGGTAACAGGTTTCGTCTTCTTCAAATTTTATACTTTAAAAAGGGTATCTTTCGGCTTTAACAAAGTTTCTAATTATGAGATTTTGTAATACCCTGAAATGCCCATTGCTAAAGCATAGTATCTGACTATCAAGTATACAACGTGGTTCCGAGCACTATGCGACGTCTTCCTCATAATGTAGAGAAATGTTTGATTTCCCTTAGACGGAATGCATACAGCATGTGATTTTGAACCTTTAAATGTAAGTTTAACAACAGATGGAGTTCTCAGTTATTCAGCAGTTGCAAAAGTTTCTTAACGCCGAAAGCTACCTTTATTCAAATATAAAATTGGAAGAGGGCGTCAGTTGCTACCAAATGAGTACAAGCGAGAGTATTTTCGTGCGTGCTTTCTATCGAATATATTTAAATTCCTAAGGTCCTCGAAAATCTATGAGGGAAATTCACACTACCTGAGTAGTTGTCGTGCCGGTTTATATCGGGAATGTTGACTGCGTTCGTTGATGAACGCTCACCGATCGCTAACAGAACTCAGTTTGTGCACCACCTGGGGTTGGCAATGACTGGCTGACGATGGCTAATAAACCAGAAATGGCCATTCCAGTCTCCCTTGTCTTGGCCGACAATATTCATTGAACCGAACTTCCAGTCAAACCAAACAAGCAGTAATAAAATGAACCAACCCATCTTCCAGACTTATTTGGCCTCCCTCCTGCTCCATCTAAACCCCCCAAATTCGCTGCGAACTGAACCCTAAAACCAGGCCGTGCCTATAAGAAATGTCTCCGTCAAAACAATCCGCAAGACATGGCCCGCATGTTCAGCAAAACTGAATGGTTTGGAGCGATTCGTTTTATAATGCATCGCTGTTATCGACTGTAGTGAACACAGCTACAGACTGTTCGAGAAGAAACCCTATCGACTGCTTCCCCCTACTTAAAACACCTCAACCGAATCTGGAACTTGCCGCCGATGACATTAAGGTGTAGACACGAGTGGATAGTATTAGCACTAGCCTCGACCGCAACTCTGGTCTTCGGTGTGTGGAGCCTGCACGCCAGTTACCTTACTTCATCTAGGAGCCTGCCATCTGTCGATTGTATTTGAATACGCTGGTAGTCATATAGTGAACCTGTAATATAGGGACGACCGAATCTGCAGTAGTAAATTTGGTGGCAAGCCAGTAAGCAGACCAATATTTCTGGGTTATTTGCAGAGGTAGCCCATCAATTGACGGTTTACTTCACACCGGCTACGGCGACTAGGCCGCATCATAAGAACGTCTCAAGGCAGTTTCCAACTTTTAGTCCGCTTTTGCACCAAATATGGCGCCATTTGGAAGCGAAAGCCGGTGCTCGAATGACTGAATGACGATATGCTCCCTGCCGTTAAGACAATTATGACAAAGTTAACTGCTTGGTTTGATTACGCGGAATCCTCGATAGTTTTATTCCCGAATTCTCAAAAATAGGACTTCACAGAAGTGTAAATGACACGCGGTATGATGCTTGATTAATTGAAGCCTGACGAAGTTACGTCTAAATCCTCGCCATTACTGATATCTGACTTGGTACCCTTCGGCATATTAAGGGTCGAATTTTTATTGAAACGGTTTGCAGACCGTTCGCTACATAGGCCGGTTAACACTTTGCGTGCATCACACAAATCATCTATTACCCATTTTGTTTAAATAAATGTTGACGAAACGTCACCAAGTGATTACAGGACAATTGTTGTCGTTCAATCCCTGCATCAGGTCGCTCAATCCGTGCATCAGCTGGTTTGCCGGCTCGGACAGCGGAAAAAGAGAGTTCAACTCTGAGGACCCAGTCCCAAAAGTACTTCAGTGCATTTCTCCACTATAAGCAATCTGATTCGTTTGAACCTATCGAGGTGCGCTATAAGTCATGGCTTAGAAGGCTGCCAACTGACGGGATAACCCGGTCTTCTCAGGACGGCTTGTCAGACTGAAATGGCTCCTTCTGAATGTGGTCTCTATGTCATTCGCACTCAAGTGGGTTTCAAGACGATGGCTTCTTGTTTCTACGAAAATTCGGTCCATCGTATGCGAGCCTGGTGTGTGTGGCACGCGTAGATGAGCTATTTGGTTTTGTCATCCACTGCGCCCTATCCCGACTCTGGTTGTCATCACCTAGTCTTGTCTCCGGGCCTGAGCGGGTGAGGGAAAGTGTATGGCAGATGCTGCACATGTCCTCGTTCCTGAGCCCGCCATGCTGTGGAACACAGTTGATATAATCGTACGCGATATTGGAACCGTCATGTCACAGGACATACGCAAGAACGCGAGAAATAAATTTCTTACCTACCTTTCGGATAAATTACCTATTGAGGAAACTAGGCACGTGTTGACTGATGGTTTCCTATCTGCATTTTTCATGCTCATTTTCCAGCCAGCTTACTACCTTTTCACAGGTTGATCCTGCTGACACCAATTTTTTAGCACAGTGTTAAAATCATTCAAGACTTTGACTGACTCGGTAAGAATGGAGAAAAGAGCGTAATTTGTTGTCATCAACCTTAAAAATATTTTTGCCTCATCAAGTTTTATAAGTTGCAAAAGTTGAATTGGGCAATTAAGAAGACTATTTCACGAACATTCTATTGCTTTTATAAAATCTCATCAGGTCGGTGCATTTGTGAAGACAAAAATCTGACCCATTTTACTGGAGGTGCTCATTGATTCGTCCTCTTTCGTTTTTTTCGCTAGAACGGCCCGAACCCCTAAGTTATGTGCTGGTCCTTCGCCGTTTGTTTCGAATGGTGCCGTATTCACAAGTTATTTTCTAGATAGCTAGCCAGTATATGATAGGCTGTATTTTCGTGAAATAGCGGCACATCAAAAGTAGTGGTGACTGTCAGTATTGACCACCGCACTCGACTGCCATTGGCTGTTGGGCTAGTGCGTGCATGGCCGCAACCTTCTGAACCGGCGCTCGTCCTAACGCAACGTGTACGACTGACGGGAATCGTTGGTTTTAGAACCCACATTAGCGTGTCGCGAGGTGAAAGAAGTTTGCAAAACCTATCCTAAGTTTGTGGCCTCCGTAACTAACTCCCTATTCTCACACGCACCTGCCGTCTAATAGCAAGATAAGGAGAATCAGAGATTGGCGTGTCTGCAGTGACTGGCCTCATACAACCCCTTTCCACCACCCTTTTGCGGTGCGCCAGTTGGTTTCTTACCCCGCACGAAACAGTTCTCAATAGGTCAGATCTATCATTCTTGCCTCAGGAAGAGCATCTTAGCTCGATCAATTCATATCGGCATGCCTACTGTTCTTCAGAAAATTATCGCAGACATATGAAGCAGTCACATTCAAAAGAGTACTTCAACCGTGTTTCTCATGGCTTTCGATGCTCCGGTAGACCTATCGGTTTCCTAACTTGCAAATAGATGAAATAATTTATTACATCGTACGTGTTCTGACTTAGTACATTCATATAGTAGTATATGGATTTGAAAGAGCACACAGAAACGTATGATTAATCGAAGTAAATCCGAGAGGTCAGAATATTTACGTCGTCATTAAATTTTGCATGTCGCCGCACCTTTGCCTTAGTAAAAAAAACCGAAAGCGATGGTGTGCTTTGGTAGTGGGACCTGCAAGCCTATGGAGATGGAAATAATACATTTTAAAACACGCTTATCGAAATTTATCGAAATTGCATATGCTTTTCTGATGGAATGACTGTGTGGAACTGTTTTATCAGTTTCCTGTGAGACAATTTATCGACAATATAGACATAAAAGGGAGCAGAAAAAGTCTAATGCTCATACGGACGGATATTTTCGAAGATGGAATTGTCAACGGGCGGTTTAAAAACTTTTCGACGGAAGTCGACGTGCCACACATCACGAACTACCGTTGTGTACGCCCGGTGATCATAAGAATTTATTTTTAACTACCTCATGAAATATGCAATTCTCCCTCATGGACTGTGTGCGTTGACCAAAACACCAGTCAACTGAAAGCACAAA
Organism: Schistocephalus solidus; assembly: GCA_017591395.1. Taxonomy (NCBI): domain Eukaryota; kingdom Metazoa; phylum Platyhelminthes; class Cestoda; order Diphyllobothriidea; family Diphyllobothriidae; genus Schistocephalus; species Schistocephalus solidus. Next base: position 82,386 of record WEDG01002435.1, on the reverse strand, counting down.
GGTGCTGTTGAGAATAATACCTTGATTAGGATTGATAACTCTTTTAAAGAAAAGTGGAAATGACTAAAGTGCCAAGCATGTCATGTTTGAGTATATTCGAGTATATGTTCGAGTATATTCATGAAAACGAATGCTCAAGACGGTTAAAGCATAACGACAATTTATAAAACCTTTTACTCCTCGGGCTAAATATCCTCCAAAAAAATAACGCGATATGCTTAACAAAGCAAGGAATTTTAACCAGACTGTTTACACGAATGCCGTTTAAAGTTTATCGCCTTTCCCTTGTTCATAGTGCCGCCACTCTTGGCAGGGATGATTTTGGCTTGGTTTCATAACCGTAAACGTCACGGAAATACAAGATTTCATAAACTTACATGTCAGAAGCTAAGAACTAGGGGCGAAATTAGCAGGTGCAATCATCAGTACGCCATTTTCTATGCCACAAGAGGTTTCATCCTACTGTGTGTTTTCAACTAACTCTGGAGTTTGTTGAACCTTCAGGCGTATTTGAAACACCAGTGAATAATTTACGGTTTTGCCTGTTTTACAACCGATTGCCCAAATGTGCGGCTCGGTTGTTTGTATTTGAGTTTTTTGTTTATCGTGACGGCCTTTATCCAGGTGGTGAGTTCTTGAACGCTCTTATTACCGTGAATGGCGATTTGGATCATGTTTGTAGGTTCATCCAGACATGAGACCTAATTTCCAACGGGTATAGATGTCTACGCCGAAGGCATGCTTCGCAAGGGTACTTTGCTGTCGGAAAAACTGTGACACCTTAAGTCGCAAACAAAAAGACTTATCATTGTTTCGGAACTGTTTCCCCCTCTGATTTGCCGTTAGGCTGCATTCTACGAATATAAATGTTCTACAACATGGCTATATGAATGTAAAAATATATTTCTCAGACCTTTAACGTGGGTCCCGTTTGGGTTTTAAGTTACGTATTAGCAGGAAATAAGCCTCACAAAAAAACACAATTAAACGATTTTAAGGGTTACTTGATAGCGGATCATTTTGTGGTCTCTTATGAAGTATGCACATATGCTTGGAACTTACGGTAAGCTATAATTATAGATTGCCTGTTGGATTCAGTGCCGTTTTTAGGATATCGAATTACATAGCTCTACAGCCAGGAATTTTTTAAAGAAATAATTTACCTTTTTTCAAAACAACTTGCCTCTTCCCTTCTTTGGTACCCCTGTTTACGCTGACTGAAAAAAGGCATGCTTCATGTTGTTGAAGATGGCTTTGGTTAACTTTTCTCGCTTCGCTAAACGTTTTCTACAAGATAAAGAGAAACAGATGCGCAGATGCCGATTATGATGATTATTATTAACAGCGGTAATTGCCTGAGTGTACGGTGATATCCACCCTCAATTATAAACGTTTACGCCAGTTAAATAAACTGGAATGATACTGGCCTGAAAAACCCTTTGAATAATAATTCAAGCTAATAAATAGAAGCCACGGCGTCTGGGGCTGAGCATAGGGATTTCCTTCCTCAAGTTTCAGGGGTTAAGTAACTCGCTTTTTCACTATAATCGGTTGCCTAATCAGAGTAGTTCAGGCCCACCCTCGGGTTGATTTTGCTGTCATAAATTCTTCTGGGTTTGTTTAATGTTTGCGTCGTATATCCGTTCTGTCCTCTTTTTGGCCTCCTCACTTAACCCTTTGCATGATATTTTTCGTCAAGATGAACTATTGCATGTCCAATTAAATTACTTCTTGAAATCGCGTTTGATCTTATCGTGATGGTGCAGGGGAATGTTAGCAGAGCGAAATTTTAATGATGAACGTATGATATGGCTAGCTGAAGGCGGAAAGTAAGTCAAGTGTAGAAATTCCGGTCTCCACCGTTTCTTCGGCAACATTTAGACTTTTGATAATACCGCTCATTTTAATCTTAATTGATATTTTTTTCCCTTAAGATACATGACTGGGACCTGTCTTACTGAACAGCTGCAAGTACTCTACATTTTCCTTTCGGCCGCAAGCAGGTATTTTTAATTGCTCGGTCTGAATTATTAAACCGCTGTTTTGCGTTTCTTTCAACGGTGTTTCTCATTCAGACGTGTTTGCCGATTGTTTACGTTACAGAATGCCGAACTCCACTCGACTTACATGCGAACTTGCTCTTTCCTATTTACGGTTGGTTGGTAGCTGCCCAAATGTCATGGAATATGATCATACTCCTTTTTTATTATCCGTATCCTAACCTTTGTGGAAGATTACGGATATCTATTGCTATAAGAACTTCCATCTTCCGCTTATTGTCGTGGCTAGTATACCCATATATCGACCTAGCCAGACAGTACATCGGTTCGTTCGTTTTGCTACATTCATATATCTGCTATCCGACCAATATGGCTTATCAAAACGAATGGAGTGAGCTCAGTAAGGAAGTGTCATGCTTGGAGTAGCTGCTTCGGTAATAACCGTGTCTTACTTATAGTTTACCGTTGATAGCATTAATCTGGGAGTACGTTACAGCATTCTCATTGGCCAGTTTGCCTTCCTTTTGTTGCACGCGTTCCCTTCGAGCGATAGTGGAAGCGCAAGTAAGACTGGGTCACGTTGCATGATTGCAGGCTTAGCAAAGAAGTACTGGCTGTTTTTAAGATCACGAGCCTCGGTGACGTTAACTTGTCTTAGGGTAGAAGTTAATAGTGGATACTGCGTGAATCTACCCCGACCGCAAGATGTTTTATTACAAACTCTTGCTTATTCAGTCCGTAAAAATCAGAATGCAATTTTCTTGATCGTGTTGGCGTTAATCGATGCAAATTGCTCTTACGAGCTTTTCATTTTATTGCTACAGCCATCACTTTCTTACGGAGTTTCTACAAAACGGTGGCGTGCTTTGTCTGCAGGAATTGTGTGTATTTGACGATGCAAAGGAGATTGACCGCTATTGGGCCCTCAAGGTGCTATCCTGCGTTGCAAACGGGGGAACTCGCTACAAGGAGACTATCTGCGAATGCTATGGTAAGTTTATTCGGTCTGTCAGTATCTGATTTTCGTGCTGTCTTTTCTGCCCTACTTCAACCAAACGCAAGTTACTTCTATGCCATTCATAGCGATTTCTTAGCTTTATAGTCTATCCGGATGCTCGTGGTACAGCGTTCCGTACAAAGTTCGCGAGTGGAACTCGGAAACAGTAGTGAGAGCGATGTCAGTGGCCCTTATCATAGAGCCAGGCGAGCTCTGTGTGGAGGCACTACCGATTACCACTTGACATCCCCCTACTCCTCCTCTCCTCGTTCAGCCGCAGTTACTTGGAATGCGTTACTGAATTTGCTACTTGAAATGTCAGTCCATTGTCGAAGGGATAAAAGTTGATCTATCAAAATCCTAGGATTCGTACTCTCCAGCTTCTACCCTGCTTTTTGGTACTTCTACTCTCAGCTCACTCCCTGTCTGGCTTTGCCGGACAGATTATGTTGCATTGTACGATGAAATCTATTACCGCCACGCTTCCTCAGACGCATACTTCCATCCAAATCGGTATTCAACATGTTCTGTTCGCTGACCACACCTTCAAGTTGCTATCAACTAGAGTATCAGCGAGAGAGAGAGAGATCGCAGTTTTGGATGTTTGTAATCAACACCTTCGCACTTTTCGTTTGTCCTCAGTATTCCTCGAGTAAACTCTCAATCGTATTTTCATCCTAGGAATTCGAGCCGTGGCGGAGTGCATGGCCAAGTCGCACTCTGTCAAGACCCAAGAGGCTGCCCGTGATGTGCTTGAACTCCTGGCCGAGGGCAATCCCCGTTTTCGCGACCAAGTTTACAAAGGCCTCATTGCCGTGCTGCCTTGTGATTCTGCCAAGGCACAGCAGCTCGCGTTGCAATCAATCAGAATCCTGCAGGCACGTTTCATTCTTTCCTATCCTTTAGCCTGAACAGAAAAATGTAGTGATTTCCGAATTACCTTGTTGTAGAATGTGTCTTCCCGCGATTTTCTTAGCGTCCTGCCAGGTCTGACTGGAGCTCTCCAAGTCTGGTGTCTTCTATGTGGCACAATGCCGTCTCTCTGTCAAGCTTCGCGCTGCCCCCACAAATGCGCACAGCAGTTGAATATATTCATAGAAAAATAGTTAACACAATATTTATTTTAAACTCACCTCGTTAAGAACAGTCCATTTATACGGTCATTGGCCAACGCTTCCCGTCTAGGACCTCTTGGTCTCCACTTCACCATGCGACTTCTGTTAGAGCTCTTTGACTGAGCTTCAGTACTAATCCCTTTCAGATAAATCCGTTCATCCCTTTTAAGGTCTATTTTTGCACCAGGCCCCTCTTACCGAGGTCTTCACCGCTGTGTCGGCAATTTTGTGACACTCGTCCCACCCTCATAAGCTCTACTAACTTCTTGTATGTATATCGGCTGACATATTTACCTCCTTAAAACCGGCAATATTGCTTGCATTAAGTAGAGGGAGAGAGGACAAAAATGTGGGTACATGGATACAGAATTAATTCGGGCTTATTCTGACTTCCTGTAGCCAATTATAACTCCTATAACCACAAACACAAGCATGTGCACGAAATACAACGCAGAGAGTCTACAGACAGGAGCTTGTTTTCTTTAGAAACCTGATAGATCGGTATGCGCCCATTTCGACGTAATTGTAACGATTATGTTCGCCGCTGGCCGTGCACTCCTCTTAGTTGCGCAGGGCTAACTGAATCGCAGGTGTAGGTGTCATCCACACTGCATAGTTGGCATTAAGAAGTTTTTTGGCTAACTATTCTGTGCTGGGCTTAGGCCGTTTGACTGCCACTCTCTCGGACTGAAAGTAAACGGGCACCTTTATTCAGGCACCTTTTGACCCCCATTGCACACGCTTAAACGATTCGCGCACGTCTTGCGAACCAAGTAAACAACTGCGCCCTTTTGACCGCGGTGATGAAGCAAGTGTCATGTGGAGTCCTTGATTTATATATGTAGGCGCTCGGCTGCCTGCTTAACGTCTGCTTTCTCCGATGACCGTACTAATAAAGCACAACGACACCATTTACCAATACTTGTCTGTAAGCATCTTAATACGATCAACTTCTGCGCTCAACAAAACAAACACTTGGTTGGAGAACTGACCGGGTCTATCCCTGCTCCCCTGATGGTGTCAAATAAGTCATAGATAGCCATTACAGCCTCGCCTGCACCACCACCCCCTTACTGATGGCTTATCGGTGTGGGTTGTAGCCTAGAGCTCCAAGGCAAATCCAAACTGTGGTCATCGTCATCATAGTCATCCATCTTTTTTCCACAATCCTACATATATCTTTTTTCACATTGTTCTTCCTGTCCTGTATTGTATTCACTCAAGCGCACACATTTAAACCAGCAAATTAGCATAGCTACAGTTAATAATCCTCGTTGAAATAACTGGATTCGGAAATTCAAGACCGCAAAAGTTCCTTTTTGATTTGCCCATGGAGTCACCCACTTCTGGGAGATTCGCGATCCACTCATTGATGTCTGGTACATGTCAAGTTAAGGACAGGGTCGCGCGTGACACTTGAGGTAGCTGATTTTGTCCTGCTAGCTCCTATGCCCATTCCATTCCGTTTTAGTTACACTTTTTAGCATTATTAGCTGCTTCACCTAAATCAGCACTGTACCCTCTCGGGTTAACTGGTAGTCACCGCCACTTTTGACGAATTTCGTCTTTAAACCACCCGGATAGTGCTCAATGCATCTCAGTCAGACTTGATATAAAAGCACGCGAAAAAAGGCACTGTCTGTACCCCCTCATTTAATTTTCTCTCTTTTCTGCAACCTCCGCTTGCTAGTATACAAGCCACAAAACTAGTTCGATAAACGATCGCACCAGTTGTTTGGGGGACGCCCAGTTGACATTCGCGACAAGAGTGACTGCCTATAGAAACTGCTGCCATTCTGGCAATTATACACCCACCTCAGTCCCCTGTTCCCTTTTGCGGGTAGAAGCGACGATTAAAGTTTCACCTGTATATTCAAATCGTGAATAACCAACAGAGCTGCCGCCCAATTTGTCTCACAATCGTCTTCGGTTAGAACTCCCTTAGCGCTTAGGCCCCTTCAGCCCCCTCAAGGTTGTCGACCCCGCGTCCTTAATCCTGTAAGTCTATTTTACCACGACTATCGTTTCGCGGACATGGGCAATAACAAGTCTTCTCCTCTCCCATAAACTTCCTATAAGCTTTGCACACCATTGTGGGCCCACGTAGCTTTTACTACGCCTGGCCTAGCTATCGCTTTTTGCTTCCTCCTTTTTTATGTTGGGCTTGTCAGAACCTTCCACTAGCAATACTTGACACCCCCGAACGTGACCGCGTTTCTCTACCACCCACTAAGCAACCATTGCATGAGGGGTCAACCGGGTTAATGTGAATCACAGCGAGCGCGAGGTAGGGCCTATTTGGGCAGGGCAGACCAGGCACTTAGTCGCAGTTGCTGGTGTATGCAGCTACTTTGAATACTGTTGCTGTTTTCCGTCCCCACAAGCACTGAGGGTACCGATGCCCTGTGTTTATGTTCATCTGAACATGGTTTCTGAGGGAACCGCTCCTCCCCGGCGCGTTTGCTGCCGCCTATCACTTAGCTGAATCAGTTCATATGGCAACCGTACGCAGGCGCTTTAATTTGGAAACAACTGGCTCGGACTTACTCCTACAATCTGAAACACTTTCCGGTGAGTGCCAGTCCACAAAAGTCATCGCAAAGAATATGACCTCTGGCAGAACAATGCTGCTGACTGCTCCATCAAGGGCTCATGGTCTTCGCGACAACCTGCTACTTATGAAGCGAGTTCAGGTGAACCTCCGTCCGGGACGTCTCTATCGGTAAAATATCTTGCGCGAGTAAGGTCGGATGCACATGCAGTTGTCTACCTCAAAGATTAAAAACAAACTACGTACGCCGATGGCATTAACAAAACAGGCTTCGTTGATCTTGTGAACCATGCTCACACAACTTTTCTGTAGCGGTTAATTTTAGTGACGCTTTGGCGTCCGCCTATAGTTCTGTCAATTCTGCCTTCTGCCACCTCGAACGCCGCCTTTCGACTGCCTAATCTCTCAAAATACATAATCTATTCGATGGCAGCGGATTGAGTCTCATTCCTCTCCCAACCATAACCTTGCTTTTGACTTTCATTTCGCATAAGTCATTGCGGCTGTACAACAAGATCATACTTAATTTGGAGGGCATGGTCGCTGAGATTTGTCTGTTTTTTTTACCCACAAAGGCCTCGTGCGATGATACAGCAGGCATTGATGCCTTTTACCTGCCAAGTTTAAGTCCCCGGTTAGTTTAGCTGTTGGCTAGGCGGCGTATCCACAGGCGGCGGACAGCGAAATAGCCATCAGGGAGGATTAGCTGAAAAGGAGGCAGGCTCATGGGTTGACGAATAAACAGCCAGAGGCTTGCTAGGATGGTGATGCTGGGGTCTGGCATGTCGATTGCCTCGTAAAATAGCATAACGCCCGATGACTCTACTGTGTTCTTTGACCATAAATAGGTGCTAAATAGAGTTGTATGCCACCGCTGGCTTGTGGTTAGGTTTGAGAGCCAAGGCGTCAGAGGGGAAGAGGTGCTTTGGACCTGTCGGCACTCCAAATTCTCACGAAACCCCACAAGGAACTCCTTGCTTGAAGTTCAAAGCTCCATACCACGACGTAGCAAAAACCGACGCGTTCCTGGTCCAATAGTGCGCCCAAATAGAGTGTAAGCAGAAGTATGTACTATAGAAAGGGTTGCTTTATATTCGATTTTATAGTGCGAGTGCTAATGGTCCCTGGTACTCAAAGTATAATGAAGCACGTTTTTTACCAGTGCAAAGTAGATGCCCACTACCCGTATAAAGTCCAAATCCTCGACTCAGGCTCCCTGTAACTCAACATTTGGGCGATAAATACACACCCCATTCTTTACCACTGCAAGCTATTTGGTGGCGATTCGCATCATGAAACAGTCGAACCACGCACTGATTGCGTGGGAACTCTTCAATCACCAACTGACTTAAGTTCGATGGAAGGCCTACTTGAATTAACCTCTCTGCGTTGCTCGTCTGCGTAAAAAGTTCACCAGCCAGCGAGAACGATAAAGAAAGCTTCCACTCGCAGCTGAGAGGGTTAGCGGAGAGAGTTCCTTGAGGTGAAATGCTGATTGCTATCGGAGACTGACAATTCTTCACTGGACGCAACAACTCTTAAAACAGTCGCCTTATTGGCAGCTTTGGACTTGGCTCTCACTGCGACAATGTTGAAGAAATGTTGAACTTTGCTGATCAGGTCCGACTGTTTGTCACTCTTACATGGTTCTAGTGCTGTTACAAACATATACTAACATATACACGATGAGCGTACGAACAGCCATATTGACTACATTGCAGTCAGTTAAAGGTTACGTGGCTGGGTTCATGATGGCAGGTTGGTGCGTGTTTCAATTTCCATGAGTCGGATTATGTTCTAATTCGCACACACCTGGATGTACACATCTCATACGCTTTCCAATTATCAAATTCAAAACACTTTAAATTTGTAAATTTTCCATTATTTCAGTACAGTCTAGGCTTTGAGCACAGCAGGGTCGTCTCACGTTAAGATGCGAATCGGGTGAGAAGGGAGTGACAAAGGGTAATCCCTGATGTTCGCAGTTAGCTAGGCAGCTGAAAAAATCATTCGTTTAATCAAGCGTTGCCGGATTGAACTGATGGTTATCTGTCCAGAAGGTTTGAGCAAGCCCCCGAACAGACGACTCCTGCCAATGCCAGAAAGAGGCCGAAAGATCAGCCGTCCCGTTTCCTGAGTTGCTTGAACAAATGCGTGAAGGTGACCTCCTTTATTAAGAATGGATTAAGGGCATCCTAGTGCCCGAGTAAGAGAGCTACTGCGGTATAAGTCTCGTTGACGTTGCCGATTAGGTCTTTGCCATTTTCAAGAGATTTCAGATTCTAAATGAGTTTGATGACAAGACTCAGTCAAACCGGCTTCGGAGGTGGATGTGGGTGCGCTGACCAGATATTCACACTGACTTATATCAGAACTCCGGCATGAATAGCAGCCAAGATGATATGCAGACTATGATGCCTCAGGTCGCAAGGTGACCAGAACATCCCGTTTAACGTAGATGCTGCGGAGAACAATGTGATTTTGGCCTTCATTTTAATCAGACTCAGGCATCCGCTGGGGAGCACTGACGGTTAGCTTGAGGAAGTGAACAGTTTCAATTATCTCGGGGTGAGATCGCTGTTGCTTACAAGATTTTCACCATTTTTAGAAAACTTGCTTATTCGCCAAGATTCGCTTATACTCGGAATCCGTCCGGCTTGTTCTCCTGTGCGGACTAAATGCTGGCCTGCATTATCGGGGGTTTAACAGTTTTACAACGGCCAAACTGACATACTTTTGAGACACAGGCAGATTGTTATTGGTACCTCTTGGTATGACTTTAAAAATACCTCCTACGAATAAAAGTTTCGGTATACGATCTGGTTCCTTTATCATTAGAAATTCGTACATGCGCAAGAAGGTGTCGAATTCATCCTCAGTCAATGAACATAATCCTATGTTACGTGCTGACTAGGCCGTGCCACACTTTTATGAAGTTAGCCGACACAGTCCACATTTTTCGAGGGGTTTTTGTTTAACCAGTATATTAGGATTCAAAATAGCATGCTGAAAGTTGACCTGCGTCTATTCGTACACAGTAAGGCCTGAAGCGATATCCCCCAAAATCGATTATTTAAGGCTGTGGCCAATTTAACTAAACCCCACATTTCCGTCGCAAATCCAAAGGCAATTAATTTGAACAACGGATATTCTGAACAAAAACAACAGCAGACGTTTTCCTCCGCGGATATACGCAGGCCGCGTTTTTTACCTTTGTTGTTTTTTTAATCCCAGCGAATTGGTCGCACATGAATAGTCTCCGGATTTTAGTTGGATTGACACTCTTAACTATTGAAACTATGTTTGCGACGATGCTAAAAGAAGGAGAGAGAGAGAGATCGATCAAAATTAAATTCACGCGAAAGTCGCCGTCAGCTTTCTTCCAGGGGAGAGGTGAAGGGGGGGAGGGTTGTCCGTGAAATGTAAACTTCCTTCTTCGTTCCAAATCGGTTCAAGTCACCCAGCCTCAGTGGCAGGGTTTGTTAAACGTCCGCTGGCTGCATTTCTTTTAGTAAAAAAATCAGTTGTTCAAAGCGCCATAGTTACTAACTTAAAACGAATATGCCGTACGCGTTGGCTTAGTGGCAGCGCTGATTGCTCTATTTTCAGTCTACATATTCGCTTATGGGGTGCAGTCTTACTAAGCCACAGACTCACTCCCGATAGGTGTTGTTTGCCACTCTTTGGACATACATGAAGAAAAAATTTACACGATGCACTAACAAGCAATATGTTTTTTTTAAATAAAAAAAACCAAAATGTCTTTGAGGCCTTTCAGCGTGTTTTAACGTTTTTGTCCTGTCTCGCTTCGTCACTACTATGTTTAGGAGACCCTTTTGAAATGGGAACTAAATTTAGAGATGACTCAAGTATATTGTCTCCGATGAATCCTGATTTACCAAATTAAAACTTGAGCTTGTTCTTATCGGTTTGTTATAGTAAATGAATTTTAGGCTAAACATGAAACGTATTCGTAGGTACGACTGAAAGTCTGCGACGACCCTTTGAACCACCGAATTGTTACTCTGATCGTTCGAAGGCCAGAAAGCGTCCATCTTCACCGCTAGGATTCATACCGCTTTGACAACGACAGCTGCTCCCAAGTCGAATAGGTTATTCATCAATACCTAGCCGGGATTTACCATAACAGTGGCTGCCTTTTGCACCCTTTCGCGTCCGGAGTACTCACTTAGGACATTGTGTAGTTAATAGCGTCTCGGAAATCTGCTAAAAGAATTAATAAGAACGTTGTGCCTTACCAAGAACTTTCATCAACCAAAATATGTTGGATTGCTACAATTATGTATGAATGTCATGATGGAAGATGTCTGTCGTCACTTTGAAAGCAGATGTCAGTGAGCTCGTCTGACGATAGGACTTACTACGGGGGTTGCATTTTGTGTCGTCGTTCCCGTTCGGAGTTCTGACAGACGACTGCCTAGCAAAGTACTCCGTTCTGCAATTTGGGAGCCGATTTCTTCGCTCCACTCTCACGCATGACTGACGAAACACGAGCATGCGAATGCACTGGTTTGTCGTTAAACTCGTTGTTTACCAGCTGCTTGATTAACACCCCAGGGCTTGCTGTCCTGTAGTTGGGCTATAACTGCCAAAAGTGATCACTACAAACTCGGACTTGCCGGTAAAACGTCTTTACTTTTTGCATTCTTCTTCTCTGTATATGTCTTCATCAAGTAATGAGGTGCTGTTAAAAAAGAAAGGGAGAATAGATGGCCAAATTTTGGCCTTTCAGTAGCATCTGTACTGTTACGAGAACGCTATTTTTCGAGATAACCTTTTCGTACAGAATTAAGCCAAGCACCATAATCCAGCAGTCGGGAAACCATGCGTGCCGTTGGAGGGCCGAACAGGGCAGTTGACACGCGTCTGCGTTCCTTTTAAGAAACTTGCTGGCACCGTCAGCAGACAGCATCAGTATCCGCCACATCGGTCCAGCCGGTAACACATTACAGGGGCTAATGTATCTTGTGGTGCGCAAGTTAATTTTATAACCATCACAAAAAATAATGTACATTGGAAATTTATTTGCAACCAACGAATTTGGAGTAAATTGATTTTTAGATGAATAATAAAGTGACTAAGCTTGTGCTAGCCGCGAAACTATCTGGAAGTGCTACTAGCTTGATAAACTATCAAATAAATTTTCTCTTAGAACCGGTATTCGGAAGTCTTTTGGTGTCACCAACCATCCCCACGTGACGGAACAGTTGACAAGTGGGAGGGATGATGAGTAACAGTGTACTACTCATAGACTGCGGCTAATCATGTAGCCTTTACAACTATTGAAATTCTTGATCCGTTGCTCGGCTATCTTGGAATTTACGGCGGAAAATAATTGGTCGTTATATAGGCGGCATCATTAAGTAGCACGCGTAAATTAAGAGGGAAAATGCGAAGTTAGCTTCAAAAACCCGTCCCTCTCTGTGCGTCCGCCTGTCAGGGCTCACGCTTACTTTACGAGGACCATCCCCGTCAAACGAGGCAACGGTAAATTACTCACGACTTTCGACCTGTCCACCTTACTCTCTTCCTACATTCACCATGCTCTCCTATAGTATGCCAGAGTCAACACGACTAGAGACAGGTGGGAGAACAGAGGCTGCCTAGGCTAACTCAACTACGAGATCTTTGTTAATCGTAGCGACCGTAGTAGACCTAGAGGTTCTGAAGGCGAAATTCCCCAAAAGGCAGGGTAGGCTGCTGCACTAATTGCAGAGTGAGGAGATAGCCCATCTCGGCTGAAAGCCTTCTTGTCCACTCGTTGCGACGCAAGTGGAAAAATGCAGGTAGGACAACTTCTAGGGTTTTGCTGACATCGTCGGGCTGGCTGCTGTCATCATCATAGTTCTTACACCGTGACCTATAGTTTACAGCGTCGCCTTTAGTCAGCAGTGCTTGTAGGTTTTCCAAAATGGGGCTTAAAAGACCGCGTAGTTGGCCAGCTTGCATAATTGAACAACATTCTTGGTGCCTCTGTCCAAGAAGTACTTAAATTTCGCTGCACTATAATACTAGCTTGTGGTAGGCCCTGCTTTCTACAGCTCCTCGTGTTCCTTTTAGGTGTCAGAAAAACTTTTCACGTTGTTTTGCCGCAGTAAAGGTGACGCATAATTTTTCTATAGATGAATCTCAACTTTGTCAACAACATACCTCAGCAATATGGTGGCCCTACCTACAAACAAAATGTTTGCAGCTTTTATGTACATGGCGTTCGCACAAAAATCTGGAGAGCGAGGCAGCCCTGACAAGCTTCTGGATTGATTCTTGCAGTTTCTTTCTCTATTGCCAATATGCTCTTACCGGGACCTTCTCTACACTGCGCATTTTTGAGTGAACTACTGATTTCTTGGACAGCTTCGCAGTCTATGCGGTAGGTCATCTGCGACCACAGAGCTGTAGGAAACAGCCTCGTATTAGTAGACCTGCTGTTTTCGCTGTTTCCCTGACAGCCATGTCACACATGTTTTTGGTCTAGGACCATCAGGCTTTCTGGACTATAGCTCGCAGATGGTCAAAAACCAGTTGATTCGCGGCCCGCCGAGCAACAGGCGGGATGCATGTTTCCATCCTCCCATCCGGCACACTAGTCCAGGATTATAAGTTCTTACCAGCCGGCGGCTGGTGACAGCTTAGTTGATGACCGGCCACATTCGCTATGTCGTAATGCCACCATGGACTGTAACTTAGCCGCTTTGCTGGATCGGTTTCCAACCGCACCTGAATATAGCACTGTTTCAGACGCAGGAGCCTGCTTACTTTGCGGCTTATTTTTGCTACTTCCCTCTAAATTGTTTAAGCTAACTACCGAAACTACTTTTATAAGAACATCACGATCATACGATCAGAATTTGCCAATAGTTCCGTGTCAGACAAGGCGTTGCCTGTGGTGCGAAGTTCTGCATGCCAGTTAGAACTGCCCCATAGACATGGAAGTCAAAAATAAACTCTGTTTTTCCTATATGTAGGTACGTATGCGATGTGGTGCAAGAAAGTGGGAGCGCGTATGGTAACACGAGCTTCCTCCTGACGCTCCAAAGCGCAAAGCCGGCAAAAGGGGGCAGAGACCGGAGCGAGGCTTTCCTGAGTGATTGGCTGGACCGCCTTCGTCAGGACGGTCTTAGCAAGCAACGGGTAGTCTCGTTTACCGTCGTTGTAGCTCCATTCTGGTTGTCATTGTACTAGTGGTTGCCCTCCTGTCATAATCACATTTGTGGTTGCTGCGGACTTTTCTTGGTCGCCTCCCCCAAACCCAACGCTGCGGCGGTGTTCGGCTGTTTGTCTATCACCTACCCGTTATGCAGACAGACGCGGACATGCGATCCCTCGTCGCAGCTCATTGGTATTAACGTGTGCGTATGCGCCGCACACGCACACACCCGGCTACGCGCATCCTCTGCCTTTTGTCTCAGCAAACAGCACGTACTAGGGAAACGGATTGCGAGCGTGGAGACTAGCGAGAGCGGGCGAGAGAGAGAGAGAGAGGAGGGCAAGAGAGAAGAGAGCATACAGATGCGTAGGGAAGGCGTGACAGTGTCACAGGCGAGCCATCGATTACGGGTTTGCACACCCAAATGTTTGGCATTGTGTGTGTGTGTGTGTGCCGGTGTAAGCTCTTGTCGGCTTTCAGAATTACAACACCAGTGCGCCATGCAGCTAACGGGCGGTTGTGCTCCCCTCAATCTTTGCCTTTGTCTCTGTCACCGTTTCCACTCTTCGATGGCCAAATTGCGTGTTTTACATGTTATACCGGGACTTTATGCACGTCCGCCACTGCTTTAAGCCGCCTCCACCGGGCTTGACCGGAGCTGGCCACTAATATACACTGGGAAGGGAAAAGCATGTGCTCTTTATTAGAATGAGTATCCATCAGCACACCTCACCCTACCTGCCTACCTTCCCGCACGACAGTTCGACCGTTGTTGTCCGACAATGTCCACCGTATGCTCCACAGCATGGTGGTGCAAGGACGGTGACTTGTGCGCAACTTAGTTTTAAGTGATAGCAGACTTTCACTGCATCTACCGCACTCTCTCTTCCCTAAGTCGCCTGTGCCGGGTGTCAATACATAGTCAAGTAGACCGGAGGCGGAGTCGGGCGCAGATGAAGCATCTCCCACGGAGTGGGAGAGCGGGGTACGGCATGAGCCTGCACCTACCGTAACCAACTCAGACGGGACGGCCACCTCGAGCCTGCACTATCAGATGTCGGAGGCGAGCAAGTGGAAAGGCCGAGTGCACTTTCTCACGTCCGAGACATCTCAAAGGCCGCGAAGTGTACTGTCCACGCCCTACAAATTAGTGTCGCGCATCGATCGATGGCCGCAGTGCAGTCCTATCGTGCGCACCAGATCCGCCTAACCTTTCTGGAGCAGTCAAGTAGGCTAGTTTATCTTGCAACTGTACAGCTCAAATTGGATGGAGAGGTCAAGTTGCGAAGCGTTACGTGGCCTTTGAGACAGTAAAACGTATTCGTGGCTGTGGTTACCAACATTTCGAGGAAAAGTCACACCTATTGTTTGGCCGGTTAGCCTGACAATAGAAGACCTGACTGAGTGAACAGTTGCCAAAACGGGAAACTGTGGCTCTACCTCACTAAAACAGAGGTCGAACTCCATTAAGCCTACCAAGCGCTGCGTACTCAGGCTAAAAAATGAAACCCACCTTCAATATCGATGATTTCTAAAAAGACTGTTTGGACTATGTAGAATGCCGTAGGCGGAGCTTATTAGTCACGGGTCAGTCTAAGATCAATTATTGACTGCTATACCTCTCTGGGGATGAAGTCGAGATAGGGGCTGCCAGGTTGACCGAATAATCTAGTAATTCCCAGTATTAACCAATTATTCCACAACTCTGTCTAATTTCCTTACTTTTTTTATGAAAATGATTGTAGATGTTCATTTGCTGTTGTCGATAAGATAGCATTCCCCTTCAATTTTCATTTGTAAACGAGAAATTTTTTTAAGACGTAGCAATGCTTTACAGGGAGACATCTTAACTTCTTCGGTGCTGGATTGAGCACTTCAGAACCGTTCGCAGTCGACCGTTCACAGACTCAGCCAAGTGAAAACGAAAAACAACCTGCACCCAGGAAAAAATTGGAGCGGTGCACCAACTCTAAAGCATGTAAAGACCGGTATCCGACGCAACCCCAGCCGAGATCTACAAGCATGGCGATCCCGGCTGATAGACAAACTTACAACGCTGTCCCAGAAGATGTGGCAACATTGTGTAGACATGCAGGCGCCAGGGAAGCCAACAGATCCGTAAAAAATTACGGAACCATCTCGCAAATCAATGTTGCTAGGAGAAGGTTAGAGGTCTCAACAACCATCTGGAAGGAGGACTTCTCACGGAAGTACAATGTGGATTCCGTCGGAACCACGGCACCGCAGATATGCACTTCGCGACTCGGCAACCGCAGAAGTGCCGCGAAAGGCATACCAGTCTCTACCCTATCTTCGTGTATTTGACAAAATCTTTCATCACAATGAACAGCGACGGAAGATAGATGATTATGCTAGAGTGCCGATATCTGGAGCACTTCACCAACACGGTAAGTCAGCTGCAAAATGCGATCGATTCACTCACATGGTGCGTCCCCTTCACGATGGAATGGTGGCGTGCGTCATGGAAAACGGGGCCGCCTCAGAAGCATTCGCAGTGACCAACGGAGTGAAGCAGGGCTGCGTCCTTGCTCCTGCTTTTTTCAGTCTCATGTTCTCTGTCATGCTAATGGACGCCTACCGTGATAAGCGCCCTGGGACACACACCGCCTAACAGTATTGACGGGCATCTTCTCAGTAGCTGACGCATTCAGGCTTCAACGCGCACTTCCACGACATCCTCATCGTGAACTACCGTCCCCTCATCGCTATGATGAAAGAAACTGTGCAAAGAAGCGTTCAACACTTCGTCGTCGGCTGCGCAAACTTTGCACTGACTATCGACAGTGAAAATGACGGTCATTCATCAACCAGCGCCAAAGGAAGAACGCACTGCGTGAAAAATCAACGTGTATGGTACTTGAGAAGTATTCGTAGAAACATTCGCCAATCTAGACTGCATCCTCAAAAAATAACGCAAATATCGGACAAACCTGATCTCCAGAGCCAAACAAGCTTTCGTCCTGCTGCAGACAGTGTGGAGGCGTTATGGACGGTATTTAAATAGTAAACTAAAGATGTACAAAGCTGTCGTCTTGACAACACTGCTTCACGAAGCGAGGACCTGGACCATCTACGGCAACCAAGCTAGGAAGCTGAATCACATCCACCTCAGTTGCCTTCGAAGAATACTGGCGCTAAGGTAGCAAGACGGGATCCCGGACAAGTAATTCGTGAAATGGACTGGAATCCTCAGCATCCGAATAATGTTGAGAAAACTGCAACTGCGCTGGAGTGGCCACCTCGCGAGCGTAGATGGGGGGGGGGGGAATATCCACGCGATCTACAACTACGCCATGGGTGTTCGCCGACAAAAGGAAAAAAAGAATGCTACCAGGATAACAGGAAGATCTCTCAAAAGTCTTTGCAAATCAACCAGGTGACCTGAGAAACCTTGACCACTCTCGGAGAGAGAAGTACGATGTGGAGCAGCAGCACACCGATACCACGCTCCTAAATGCGGACTCAATCCCAACCTGTCCTCATTGCAATCGCATCTTAATATCACATATCTGTCTGGCCTATCACTTCGATTCCATCGTACTGTGACCGGCACACTAATGACTGAAGGCAGAATATAAACCATCCGCATCTGACTGAGCTGCCCAGATTTGCCACGCACGTTTAAGGCCTACTCGGCCCCGCGAAAACCTGCAGTAAAACATCAAAACATCATAATAGCACATCCCTCATCAGTTTATACACCCCATGCGAAACTTTCAAACACCATTCATTACAGGTACGCAATAGGCGCCTTCCACGTAAGTGGAAAGCGTGTTCTTCGGCTCCGTCTAAAGGTGGCATCTGTAGGACTCTCATATATGTGAGAACTCAGCTGCTCATCTTCACCTGGGTGAAACGTTTTGTGTTGTGCAGGAACAGGTTGTGTGGCTGTCAACACTGGTGGCCCGGAAAATCGAATGGTGCGCGATAAGAGATTAAGGCTGACTGTGGGGACTCCTTTTCCACAGCACTTCAGGGCGTAGTCCTCACTATAAAAAGCTGCCGCACTTTTAAATGATCATGGTACGCTAAAAGTTGTGGCCTAGAAGACTCCTAAATAACCGGATAACTCGGTCCTCCTTTAAGGACACACACACACACGTGTGGGTTACCAGTGAACCTACTCCACAACACGCACGCACTTTCCATCCCCTTTACCACTATGTCTAGCCTGCAGCAAACATTTAGTCCTCTTAGTCATCGTCGACGGGTCTGGCGCACCGCCGCCTAACGGAACATGAACATCTCATGTGAGTGGTGGGCATTTTTGTGGTGTATACACATACGTGTATTGTGTGTGGCACGCATAAACGGTCTGTCAACCACCGCCCGATTCCATCATCGGCTGATTGACAAGCTCGGACAGCCGACTGCTGCACATGAGAGGGGAGAGCGAGGCCGACACTGGGGACTCCATCCCTACGAACAATTACTGCATCCCTCACTGTAATAAATATGATGCGCTGGTATCAAAACAGGCTAAGAGTCGTAGATAGTATAGCTGCCAACTGAAGAACGAACTCGGTGCTCAAGGGAGTAGTTAGGAGTGACTGGAGGACTGTGAGTGGGACTCAAGTGATGCCTCTCCACGTGATCTTCATGACATGCTCACGAATGTAAGGTCTGAGTGGTTTTGGTAACCTACCGCATGTACTGGGCGCCCGATCTTGTGTGGCACGCGTAGGCAGACTACTTTTAAATTTTCGCCCGCGCCCTCCTCCTCCTGAGCAATGCTGGTGAGGGGACAGAATGTACGACTGATGCTTCGCAAGTCTGTTTCACTATAATTCCCGCGGAAGCCACCATCCTGCGCCCATTTCGTGAGGCACTTACTGGGCGTCATTTTCGACATTCGCACTATCGTAGTAAGTGTGGCGTCTGTAAATTCGCTCATGGCCTCTTAAAAGTTGTGGGATGGAATGTTTTAAACTGGCGGGGTAAGTCGACCCTCCTCTGGAAATAAACTTAGTCTGCGATGGTTTGAGCTGTGAGACTGACTTTTAGGACCTCCTGACTTTGTTTTGCAATGGGAGCACGTTAAGATCGGAGTAGAGGTAGAAACCGACGTCATTCAGTATTATTATTATTTGCAACTCATCAAAGCTTCCAAGGGTCTCAAATTGTTTTACTCGTCTGCGACGAATTAATTACCCTGTAGATACACTTTGAAGTCCTGTTCAAACGCCAGGAATGCCCTAGTCGAGCTTTTATACCGCCGAGCAAGCATTTCGACATCTAACGATGACAATAGGGAATAAGAATCTTGATCTACCCCCTTCCTACCCAAATATGTAATTTGCCTACTCCACTGCCTACTCCACATAATTATCAGAGTTCTATTCGACAATGCTGGATCGAAAACACAGGTTTCTTTACGGTTTTGTGTCTGAGCTTTCTGTCGCATTTGAAATCCAGCCCAACGGTTTCTTTGGGCATATGCCTAGCACTGTGTCTGGTTTGCCCACAAATTCCATTATTGAAGTAATTTTCACCTTTTGTACTCTCTGTGAGACTGCATTTTTTCAAATTACCCATCATTTGGGTTTCAAAGTTATCCGTTGAGCTATTCCTTTTTAGAACCGTTGTTTACAAGTTCAGCAAGCCTTGACGACGAAGGTTAGGCTGGTTGCTATGCTATGCTTATTCGTAATCGGCTCATTACCCGCAGAACAAGGGAATCTGGATAAATTTGTAATACACAGACTGGGTCAGTTTTGCTTGTCAATCAGGCATGCCAGGGTGGGTGTGTGAGCTTATGCGTGCGTCCCTGCCTAGCCTGTCTGTGCGAAATTGCTGGCCTAAAACTGAAATCGCGACTTACTGGAAAATCGCCTGATTAATTAACTTTATTCATTGTTAGTCAGTCGCAGAGGCTTGTAGACACGGCAGGCACATCAGCAGGATTTTAGCGTCGTATCAGCCTCTTGGACCGGGAAAGGTGACTTGTGAGGGAGGGGTGATCTACTGGGAACCCCCAATGTCCTTTTCTTGCTTGTAGACCTTGCTTTCCGTTTAAGCTCAGTCACTTGAAATTTTCAGTAACCTTAGTCAGGGCCACCTTAAGAATGTGCGCGAGTGTCTGTTTCTCGATTTACCTTGCTATAATTCAATCCCCCTCTCCCTGGTTTGTATCCTGCAGGGTTTTTTTCACATAAAAGGTTTCTATACCCCGTCACGCGATCACGTTTTTGACCCGTGTTCGGTTAAGAATGGTTCGGCGCTTCTTAGGAAGTCATGCTTGTTTTCATATGGCTGCTAGTTAGCACCCACTCAAGTCCCCAATCTTGGGAACAAACGAAATCACGAACACAACCTGTAAAACCCAAAGCGCATCCAACAGACCTGACCGATTGAAAAATCGAGCATATTTAGGATACCTGGCGATTTTATCTCACGTACTTCACCTTTACTGTTCGCCAACTTATTCTCTGACCCTAGGTTTTGCCCCCAGATAGTGTACTACCTAGTGATCGAAATATTTATTTGAAGACGGATAAGTGGTCACCGTCACGTATCTATCTTGTTTGTTTAACATCAGCAATCTTACTTGATTCATATATGCGGAACTTGGTTGCTTCAAGAAGCCAATACATGGGTTTGCTCCCTGTTCTGTTAAATAAATATTCCACCTGCAGTGACAGGTTGCGAGGCTGTCTGCGTCTTGCCTGCTGTTTTTCTAATCACTTTGGTTTTTTGGCCAACCCAATTTCGGTAACAGTCGATGTCGAAAAGACCGTCCGTTTGTTTTCTTCCTCCCCCGGTGTGAATTTCATGTAAGGGAAGCCTGCGTCCTGCAAATACTGCACCCAACGTGCGCCCGATACATCTTTCGGTTGCTATCTTAAAAGACGGGGTTTTGGGAGTGCATGTAGAAAATCTTGTTGCCGCCTCTATGTTAGTTACTTAAACGTAATTTTTTTGCCTTAAGGGTGCTCAGTCACATAGATATCAGTCGGATAGCTGTCGCCTTTTATGCGCATTATAGCCGTACTTTTGTCGTTTGAGATTTAATTATCCAACTTTTTAGCATTAAGTAAGTTAACTACCATTCGACGTCAAACAACGCTACCCCATGGGTTGAGTGATGGCTTACCTGTTACGTGCACTGAAGTAGGAGAAATGAAGTAACCCGAATCGCACCTTAAGTGTTTCAATGGCATGACACGGTTAGAACCTCTTGAGATTGACTTTTTAGCAGCTGCTGACGTGGCGTTAAACTCCTGCATGCGTCTCGCTACCCCCAAGCCAACTTAACCAGACTACATCAACTAGAATCTTACACAAGTGCGAGTTGCCCTTATGCCATGCTAATGGGTCATTGCAGCCTGGTTCTCAGACCGGAGAATCGAGTAATCTCGTCACTTGGCAACCCCCATGACTATTGGGTGGCATGATGGCTCCGAAGCGCGTCAGACTTATCGTTAAGAAAGGTCGTACGCGGTCAGACTCTCTCTTCCCTCTCCCACTGTTTATCAGTGACAGTACGACAGCCGACTGGAGAACATTCGCCAACATCGCAGAAAGCCTCTTCTGGCTGGCAAATGTGACACCTGTGTGTCGGCCCCGTTCAGCTTTGACGCTACAGTATCCGTCCTCCTTTTGGGTCCGATTTACGGACAGCTTAAGCTTCTGATCCGTACTGAATTAGTCCCTTAATTCGAATTTTCAGTTTGTGCTTTTGGCGCTTTCCCTCCGTCAGACGTGTACTTTTGTGTTGCTTTAGTCCGGACGCCGCGTGGCAAATCGGGCTCTTATTGATAGAGTCATCTGCATATTGGAGTCCCTACACTTGGAAGTACAGTCAGCAGGTAACGTCCTCCCTGTTATATGAACGGTGGTTTTGCACTTTTCTCTAAAGAGTCATAGCTTAGCTGCGTGCACTCAATAATTGATAGGTATTACTGGCAAAACCGAGAGAGACTGGGCAATTTGTCATATTTGTGTCCTCAACCACCTCCCCTTCCGTTGCGGACCACCCGAAGCACGGATGTGTATGCTGTATACCACTGAATTTTCGCGCCGAAAATTGCAGTTCCCGTTTGTGTATGTAGTAATTTTTCAGGCAATCGTTCGAAGTTGCAATTTATGGGCTATTTACATATCAATAAAACTTGGCCAATTCACTATCTCCTTAAGTAAGCCTGGACATCATTTAAAGATTATGCTCATGTCTAAGTTATTCGTCTGGTGAACTTACTACTCACCCGATATCTAAATTAGAAGCTCCCAGAGTGTAGCAAAATGCGCAAATTTGACACGCAGTTTTTTGCAAGTATTTCAAAAATATTTCAGGCATTTAGCAGGCTGGTAGACGGCCGCTCATGGATCGGTTACGAGACTGGAATGGCCATTTCTGGCTCATTAGTAGGTTATCAGGTGGCTAGTTTGTGGAATCGAAACCCAAATTTATATCTTCAGTAACTCATGTCTTGTAGTACTCCCAAGACATCGCCCTGCTACTGTGAAGCCATGAATCACTGCAGTTCTGACTCGGACAGACAGGCTCACCAATGCTCGAGGAGACCAAGCTGAAGTTGACGCAGTCTGTGTCAACAGTTTCATGAGCTCAGTATCGCTGCATTAAATGAATCTAAGGCCCTCACGATGCGAATCACCATTATGCTGAGGTGTTCGGTCTTAATTGCTGAACTATGCTTAGGTGATGTTGCCGAATCCACTGCTGCAGATTCTAAGGCATAGGGGGTCAAGACACAAAGCTTCCCAAGAGGCCGAGTTGATTATTTGTTATCACAGCCTTACGAAGCGCGTGTAAAGTAAAACTGTCCGGTATCCGCGGTCCGCTTTCAATTTGTTCCGAATTTTAGCCCTGAGCTTGTAGTCTTAAAATATGTAGGCTTTTATGATAATGTTATTTTTTCCTCCTTTTGTATTTAGCCCTGGAGCTTGTTCGAGACCTGATGTCGTGCGACATTGCTGAGGATATTCTTAAAGCTTTAGTTGCTCTTCTGCATCCTCAACGAGAGATTCAGCTGGGCAAGTTATTCGCCCAAGCAGCCAAACTGTCTGATGACAGTAGCGAAGAATCGGATGGTAAGCTTCTCTCCATTGTCGATAACTCGAGTACTAATTAATTATTTAGTTGTTTTTCTTTCATGTGCAATTCATAGTCTTTTTGTTGGGTGTGGACATTGCGACGTGTGATCTGTACAGACCCAATCAGTGTCCTTTGTATGCCTGGTCTCCAAACACTGGTGCAGTTTTCGTCAGACCTCAGGCCATTGTACAAAAAATGGCGAAACATATGCACTTTTCAAACCTAAACGCCATATTGAAAAGCTGCGCAGGTAGTCGGTATCCGCTCATTTCTACGAAAATTTCCACCTTCAATGTGGTCACTTAGAGGGGCCTTTGGCCGGTCAGGGAGTTTTATACACCACGGGACCCCAAAATTAGACCTCTTGCTCAGAACCGGCTGATTTTTTTGTAGTGGGATTTGGGGTAATTAAATTTGTTGGCTGTAACTGGAGATCTAGGTCTAAAATTCCAAAAAATAAACAAATCTGAGTAATAAAGACCCAATGTCATATGGTGTGAACGGCTATTAGATTTGTTATGGCCAAGAACCTCAAAAGTGCTTCTCCGCCGAGAAGTGATTTGTTTTACTGCATCAGAGGCAAGGATTTGCTGTCAGCATCTTTTGACAACCTCTTATTTATCGCATACACCGATTTACTCGATGAGCTGTATACTGCTCAGCGAGGAGAATGCACTTACGGGCTCGGGATTACACGATACCCCACACTGGCAGCACAGGTACTAGCTGAAACCCCAGACACGTGTTTCGCCGGTATTCTGCCGTTGCATGGCAAAACTACGAGGGGTTCGTTTCATCAGCGAGTCCTCCAGCCTTCCCAGTGTAGATACTTCAGTTTTGAAATCCTTTCTTTTTACCTGCACTCGAAAGTAATTGTTAACTTGATGTCAATCAGTTTGCTCTAAGCTTTATAGGTGCAGGCCCAATGTTGATATGAATTTTCGGGCTGATGTACGTCAGCCACAGCGGGATAACAGCATAGTATTTATTAAACGGGCTTCTAAACTCACTGCATCAGTGTCAACTTTGGTTGTACGGTCTAACTATTTTCATCTGATGACGTCTTGGTATCTGGGGGTCATGACCGCAGTTTCGCACTCCGGGCATCTAACATATAGCGATGCACGCCGTCATTTTTATTCACTGGTCTCTGATGTCGTCTATAGCCTTTTAGACACCGGAATTGCCAACAGTACTTCCGTCGCCTTGTTACCCAACTCACTCCAACAGGGGTGCGTTTTATACAAAATCATTGAAGTAATTTACCGCTCTCGTGCGGAAGTTAAAGGACTTCCTTCCTCCATTGCTCCCTACAGTCACTCCCGTTGCGTTGCTAATAGCCTCTTATTCGATTTAGCCTTCAGTGTTTGGCACTGCTGATGATAATGCAATTTATGTAAGCAGGCGTCCGATTCAGATGGCTCATCACACTAACAGTTGAACAATCGTGAGAAGTAAATCTGTCTGGGCTTTCCTTTGCCGTCCTTTCTTCTTTGAGCATTAACTTTTCGAAACAACGACGTTGTGGTGGTGGCTATGGCGGCGGGGAAGGAGGAGTAGGAATGGGGATGGATTGCGGGCACAAGGGCAATGATTATGGCAACCCATACGTTCATGAGCTCGATGCCTCATCTCCATAATTAATTCCCTTTGCTTTTCTTAACCCTTGTCATGCCACGCGTTTAAAGATTCCGACGAAAAGGAGGGTGAGCACGCGCATGGTCATAATCCTTCCGTCCTTGTTCGACTCTCGGAGGAGGAGGAGTCAGCAACATCTCGTGTCCTCGTGGCTCGTCCAACGGCCTATCGAGTCCCGCACAAACGGGCTGTGAAGTCACGCTACGGCAGCCGCCGCTCACTCTCGCGATCCCGTCACCATCGGCATGGCAGCCGATCGCAGTCAACTAAATCGCGCAGTGGCTCCAGGGACAAGAATAAAACGCGAGCGGCTTCAGAGAACACCGAGGCCCTGCCGTCGCCAGTCTTTGTTCAACAGGCTGCCTCCGCCAAATGCATTAGGTACATTGTACTTAGATCCTGAGTTGTTGTCATGCTCTTATTGGCTTAAAGTGCGATTGAAAAGCACAAGACAGAGCGTTGTCCCAAACCTTTCACTGGGTTGAAATTTTTTTGGGGCCCCTCCCTACACGACAGTTCTACCGTCGATTACGACGAGGTCCACCGTATGCTCCACGAAAGGGTGGTGCAGGGACGGTGACTTGCGCGTGATTTAGTTTAAAATGATAGTAAACTTGTGCTGCATCTACCGCACTCTCTCCTCCCCCGCCTGAGCCTGGTGTCATGACAGAGTCAAAAATACCGGAGATGGGAGAGGGCGCATGTACCTGGCGCGGCCGAAGCCGCCCCTGGGCGTACCACCACACCTGGCTCGGATCCCACGGAGTGGGAGGGCCATAAAGGCCACATTAAGAAGGAGCCATTGCAGCCTGACCCTCAGTCCGCGAGTCAGCCACTACATACAAAACACACATTGGGCTGACCACGCGGTCCGAGTTATCCCGTCAGTTAACAAACCTTCCAAGCCACGGCTTTTAGCGCACCGTGATAATTTTAAGCGCGTCAGGTTGTTTATATTGGGGAGGAAAAGGCGCTGAGCTGTCGACCTCCCTCTCTCCTCCACCCCCACAATCAGACCACCGTCAAAACCAGTGATTTATCTGATGTGGGAGTGGGTGCATTGACTGACTGGTCCGCGTACCCGTCTTCGCGCGCCACAGCACGACCTGGCCCCCATAACGCACACACCAGGATTCACAAACTCAGGGATATGGAGCAACCATCGCCGTCTGACTCCCAGTTCACTGCTCAGCCACTCGACACACGCAGCGCATATACTGGGCCGACGGCGTCGTCTGGTGTAAGCGTCAGACTGGCAGCCTTCCAAGCCATGGTTTCTATGAAACCGTGATATTTTGAGGTGCGTGATGCTGTTGTGGGTGTTGTCTATGTATTGGTTTGGTTAGTGTGCGCTGATATGGCTTAGCCTCCAGTAGTTTACCGGAAGTTGTCGTGGAGGCGCATGTGTCCTAATAGGCCCATGCGGTGTGTAAATGTGCGGGAGCAGTGAGGGCAGTGGAGGCGGGCGTGTTGACTGTATGTCGGAGCCCCAGGCACTGGTTCACCAGCCTCCGTGCGATGCATTTGCAGGTGACCAACCAGGCCGATGCGTGAGTTGAAGTAGCGGGCGCAATGTGGGCAGGAGAAATCGGTGGAGGCTGGGGGATCTCATTCATGGTAGTGGGAGTGGCAGTGGCGCTAAGAATGGCAGGAGCGGAGGGTGTGCATGGTGTATCGGTGTTGTCGGCATTGCGGTGAAGTCCACTGTCATGGATGCGCATGTAACCGAATAGGCCCATGGGATGAGTGAATGCTCGAGGACAGTGAAGGCGGTGGAGGCGGCGATCTCTGCTGTGTGTTGGTGCGTCAGGCACTGGTTCATCAGTCTCTGCACGATGTATTCGCAAGTAACCGACCAGGCCGATGCGTGAGGTAATTGTGCGGTCGCATTAAGTACAGTTTAGGACAGTCCCCACCGCTGCTAATGGTTGTGCTGGTGATGATGGCGGTGGTGGGGAGTAACAGGCGATGAGTAGATGGATGTGGTCTCTATGATGGTGGGAGTAATGGAATTGATGTCAGGAGTGAGGGTGGGGGGTTGTTCAGAAGGAGGGTTGGCAGAATTTGACGTAGAGATTGGAATTGTCGGATTGTTGGTGCATTGTGTCCGAAGATGTCCAACCAGGCCGATTCGCTCGCTGAAGATGCGTTGACAGCGCGGGCATGTTGGCAGGGCCTGGGCATTGGCGGTGTTGATCCGGGGCGCTGGTGACTTTCGTGCCGCTCTTTTGGCCTTGGCGGCGGCGATCCGGTTGGCCTCATAGATTGTTGAACCAGTCTTCACTGTTCTTCTCCATGCCGGTCTATCCTGGACGAGGTCCTCCCAGGTCGCCGAGTTGGTTTGCAGTTGCTTCAGCGATTTCTTCAAAGTGTCCTTGTAGCGTCGTTTTTTTGACCTCCCTGCCGACGAGAACCCGTAGCGACATCTCCGTAGAAAAGTCGTTTGGGTAGTCGCTCGTCGTCCATTCTTACCAGGTAGCCGCTCCATCGCAGTTGCACTTGCCTCAGCATGGCATGGATGCTGAGGATTCCGGTCCGCTCCAGGACTTCCGTGTCCGGGATCCTGTCTTGCCAACTCAGCTTAAGTATTCTGCGGAGGCAGCTGAGGTGGCAGTGATTCAGCTTCCTGGCTTGGTTCGAGAAGACAGTCCAGGTATCCGCTAAGTAAAGGAGTGTCGTCAAGACGAAGGCCTTGTACAGGTGAATACCATGGCGATTCCACACGGAGGCCTGCAGCCGGCCGAAGGCCTGACTGGCTTTGGATATCCGTTGGGAAACCTCGTCATTGATTCTCGCGTTGCGTGACAGCGAGCTTCCTAGATAAGTGAAGTTTTTGCGCATTTTTGAGTTGAGCACCGTTGACATTGATTCGGAGAGCATTGTATTCCGCCCTGGGTTGCGTCTGCTGCATGACAACCGTTTTGGCTGTACTGATTGTTAATACGAAATCGGCGCAGCCTGCGGCGAAGCGGTCCATACTCCTTTGCATGTCCTCCTCCGTCACGGTGTTAAGGGCGCATTCGTCCGCGAAGAGCAAGTCATGGACTGTAGTCGTTGACACGCGCGTTGGAGCCTGCATACGCCGACTGGTGAGAAGGTGTCTCTCAATTCTTTAGGCGATGCGGATCCCAGGCTGCTCGTCATGGTAGGCGTCCATCAGCATAGCAGAGAAAGTGAGACTAAACAGGGTGGGGGCGGATACGCAGCCCTGTTTAACTCCGTTGGTCACTGCGAATGCTTCGGATACCATCCCGTTGTCGATGATGCGCGCCCTCATCCCGTCATGAAGCTGACGCCCCATTTGCGTAAACCGCTCAGGATAGCCGAATTTCTGCATGACTTTCCACAGTCCGTCGTGATTCACCGTGTCAAAGTCTTTCGTCAGATACACGAAGGTAGTGTATAGGTGAGTTCGCATCTCCTGGCACTTGTAGCTGGCGGGTGGTAAATATCATATCAGTTTCTTCCGCGGTGTCGGTGGAAGCCACATTGGATTTCCGGGAGCAGGCCCTGCTCTAGGTGACCGTTCAGATGATTGAGAAGGATACGTTTGAAGATCTTCCCGGTGACGTTGAGCAATGAGATGCCTCTGTGCTTATCACGGAGTTGCCGGTTCGCCTTCTGCTTGTAGTGATGGACGATGGTCGCGTCTTTGAAATCCTGAGGAACTTGTCCTTGGCACCACATATCTCTGAAGAGTGCCGTGAGTTCTGCCATCAACCGGGGCCTGTCGTGCTTGCAGACTTTCGGTGGGATTGCGTCAAATCCCGATACTACCACTGGAAATCTGCTGCAGAGCCTGAATGGTTTCTGGTAGGGAAGGCGGCAGATCCAGGTCATTGTTCGGGTCCACTTGAGGGAGTCGGTCAATGGCAGCATCGGAGATGGCTGATGAGCAATTAAGGACACTTCGGAATTGCTCGGCCCAGTGCTTCAGAATTTGGGATTTCTCTGTCAGCAGTGTTGTGCCGTCAGAGCTGAGCAGCGGTGCGGTTCCCTTGATGCAGGGGCCGTGGATGGCCTTGATGGCTTCGAAGAAAATTATTCATTGCGGTCTGCATACATCTGGATTCCTCAGCCTTGTGAACCATCCAGGCGTCGTGCATCTCCCGCAACCGTTGCTATACAAGGCGGCGGCATCTGAAGAAGCCTGCTTTAGTGGTGTCAGTCCGAAGGTCCACGTAGGCTTTCTGTAGTCCATTCTTTTCCGTGAGTAAGTTGCTGATGTTGGCGTCATTGTCGTCAAACCAGTCCTGGTGTTGACGGTGTGCGCGTCTGAGGACGGTGAACTGGATGACATTTCGCAGTTGACACCGTGTCTCCACGGTGGCGTTATTATCTGGAGCATTCAGCTTCTCCAGTTTCTCATCTATTGGGTTGCTGAAAGAAAAACAGAGAGCAGACAATTTCAACAAGAGTATTTAACTTCCCTGGTGGTCGCTTAACTTGCGGCCTTCTTCGGGGTTGAAGTCGGAGTCTCATCTTGGAGATGATGAGGCGATGATCTGTCCAACTATCGGCATCGATGATCGTTTTTGTCGCCACCGCATTCTTTCGATCTCGCCTCCAGACGAGAACATAGTCCAGCAGATGCCAGTGCCACGACCGAGGGTGCATCCATGTGGCCTTCTCCCGCGTTGGAAGGCGGAAGAAGGTGTTGGTGAGCAGGAGACGGTGTTCCGCACAGGTTCGCAGTAAGAAGAGGCCGTTATCGTTACAGCTACCGAGTCC
Source organism: Schistocephalus solidus (assembly GCA_017591395.1). Classification (NCBI taxonomy): domain Eukaryota; kingdom Metazoa; phylum Platyhelminthes; class Cestoda; order Diphyllobothriidea; family Diphyllobothriidae; genus Schistocephalus; species Schistocephalus solidus. The sequence continues at coordinate 53,110 of WEDG01002435.1, read as the reverse complement.
GTGGGGACCCAGCACTGCCTGGCAGGCAGCGTGGTCCGTCCCGACGGGGGCGTTGAAGTAACCAAGTACAATCAGCTTATCCGCCTTCGGCATAGTCGCCAGCAGCGCGTGCAGGTCCTCGTAGAATTTGTCCTTCGCCTCATCAGAGCTAGGCATTAGGGGAGCGTAGGCGCTGATGATGGTGGCGAACTTATCTCCCCGATGAGGCAAGCGGAGGCTCATCAGGCGATCATTGATGCCCTGTTGCAGACATCGCAGACATCCCACGATGTTGTTCTGGATGGCAAAGGCCACATCAGCGTCGCGCCGCTCTGCCTTTGGTCGACCACTCCAGAAGAAGGTGAAACCGGCACTCACTTCCAGCTTACCCTGCTCAGAGAATCGGGTCTTTTAGCGCCGTTCTCCGTTGCGGCCGGTTGCTCCTTGGATTGTCTTGAAGGGAACGAACATTCCAGGCTGCTAGTGTTAGTGGACTCACCCGAGCAGCCCGGAGAGTATAGTGCGGGGGATGGGGATGAGGCGTATTTATGTTTGATGACATTTTCGACCGCGTATTTTGCGCTCTGCGAGCCGTGGCTGGCTGCATAAGACGTGATGCCCAGCATTTATTTAGGGCACCTTTTCTAGCCTTTTCCACCGCGCGGAGGCAAACAGTGCTGTTCCTAAATAAGGCTGCTCGGACCTCCCAGGCGGCTGCCGAACTGCACTATAGTTCATGGTTTGTTTTAGTGAAAGAGCGACCCGAGTTAGCCTAGGTCGTCTACGGGCTTGCTGTTGCCTCCACCGTAGGACTTTTTGAGAGGGGTAGGGGTAGATGGGAAGTTTGGGAGTCAGACATACCGGGTGTGGAGGTACACACAACCCCGGAGACCATCATCTGATTCAGCCCGCCGGTCGTGGCGGTTGTCCGGGGGTGTGGCCGCTGGACAGAACCCAGCTTCGAGGAGCCACAGGTGAGAGTTAGGTACTAGTTAGAGGCGGCCACAAGAGCATTTACCACCTATACGAGACATATATAATGTCCAAATGCTATCTGTGTGGTGCTACCCCTGACTAGTACCCATACACCCCGACCCACACATACACACACACGGATGATGCCTACAAACCGAGTCCTTTCTAGCAGAAATTTTATGTGTGGTCGAATAGGATGATATCTGTTTTTTGTGGCTCCCTTTTTGTGGCCGCCTCGGGGACTCGTGTAGGCATCCCATTCCCCCACGGAGCTGCGGACGTTTCGTTCGTTCAGAATTTGGCTTAATGTGTACAGTTTCAGCGTGCATTCCTCCGTATTTCTCACGGGTATTTTTGAAGTTGTCTTCCGAAGTATTATTAAATGGAAGTAGGACTTCGGTGGAAAAAAAAACTAGTGAAGAAGGTGGGCAATTGGAAACACTCCATTCAGGCTTGCCGTCCACTTACACTACACAAGCCCTCTCTGGACTTTAGCACAAGGCCATGTATAGCACGGAGCGCCTTCCTATCCCCGAGCATAGAAGTGCCTCTCGCCTGAAACCTGTTGCAGTACTGGACCTTTCTTTCATCTTTTTGATGATTCTTTTCCTTTCAGAATTCATCTGGCTCTATTTTGCTCAATTGGCTAACCGTGACTTATTGAGACATGTCCTAAAATCGTTCGCTAATTTAAATTTCGGAAACTCTGCATTTGCCTTTTCTCATTTTATGCTGGGTTATACCTTCCTGTTTTTTTAGGGTTCTGATGCAAGATAGTAGGGAGCTGACAAAAACTCTTTTAAAGGTAGGCTTTTACGAGGATTGTTTTCGTAAAACCATTACCTCGCTCCTTAAGATGTTGTAATTTTTTTCACGCCGCCTTCTGAGTTTCAATAGTTTTTCATCTTATTTAGGTCCGCGGCCGATGTTTCTTTTTTTTGGCCTTTTTGATTATGTTCATTGTATCTCTGTGTTTCTCTCTTTGGTAGTTGTTATGTCGTTATTTCGGGTAAGTTTTATTTTCGCCACCATTCTCTCGTCTTGCCTGTTCCTCACACACAGCGCCACGGCACGACCTGGCCCCCATAACGCACACACCAGGATTCACAAACTCAGGGGATATGGAGCAGCCATCGCCGTCTGACTCCCAGTCCATTGGTCAGCCACTCGACACACACAGCACATACACTGAGCCGACGGCGTGGTCTGGGGGGAAGCGTCAGATTTGCAGACTTCCCAACCACGGTTTCTAGGAAACCGTGATATGCTCTGGTAAATGGTGATTGTGAGGGTGTTGTCGATGTATTGGTGTAGTTAGTGTGCGCTGATGTAGCTTAGCCTCCGGTGGTTTACCGGAGGTTGTCGTGGAGGTGCATGTGTCCTAGTAGGCCCATGCGGTGTGTAAATGTGCGGGAGCAGTGAGGGCAGTGGAGGTGGGCGCGTTGACTGTATGTCGGAGCCCCAGGCACTGGTTCACCAGCCTCCGTGCGATGCATTTGCAGGTGACCAACCAGGCCGATGCGTGAGTTGAAGTAGCGGGCGCAATGTGGGCAGGAGAAATCGGTGGAGGCTGGGGGATGTCATTCATGGTAGTGGGAGTGGCAGTGGCGCTAAGAATGGCAGGAGCGGAGGGTGTGCATGGTGTATCGGTGTTGTCGGCATTGCGGTGAAGTCCACTGTCATGGATGCGCATGTAACCGAATAGGCCCATGGGATGAGTGAATGCTCGAGGACAGTGAAGGCGGTGGAGGCGGCGATCTCTGCTGTGTGTTGGTGCGTCAGGCACTGGTTCATCAGTCTCTGCACGATGTATTCGCAAGTAACCGACCAGGCCGATGCGTGAGGTAATTGTGCGGTCGCATTAAGTACAGTTTAGGAGAGTCCCCACCGCTGCTAATGGTTGTGCTGGTGATGATGGCGGTGGTGGGGAGTAACAGGCGATGAGTAGATGGATGTGGTCTCTATGATGGTGGGAGTAATGGAATTGATGTCAGGAGTGAGGGTGGGGGGGGGTGTTCAGAAGGAGGGTTGGCAGAATTTGACGTAGAGATTGGAATTGTCGGATTGTTGGTGCATTGTGTCCGAAGATGTCCAACCAGGCCGATTCGCTCGCTGAAGATGCGTTGACAGCGCGGGCATGTTGGCAGGGCCTGGGCATTGGCGGTGTTGATCCGGGGCGCTGGTGACTTTCGTGCCGCTCTTTTGGCCTTGGCGGCGGCGATCCGGTTGGCCTCATAGATTGTTGAACCAGTCTTCACTGTTCTTCTCCATGCCGGTCTATCCTGGACGAGGTCCTCCCAGGTCGCCGAGTTGGTTTGCAGTTGCTTCAGCGATTTCTTCAAAGTGTCCTTGTAGCGTCGTTTTTGACCTCCCTGCCGACGAGAACCCGTAGCGACATCTCCGTAGAAAAGTCGTTTGGGTAGTCGCTCGTCGTCCATTCTTACCAGGTAGCCGCTCCATCGCAGTTGCACTTGCCTCAGCATGGCATGGATGCTGAGGATTCCGGTCCGCTCCAGGACTTCCGTGTCCGGGATCCTGTTTTGCCAACTCAGCTTAAGTATTCTGCGGAGGCAGCTGAGATGAAAGTGATTCAGCTTCCTGGCTTGGTTCGAGAAGACAGTCCAGGTCTCCGCTAAGTAAAGGAGTGTCGTCAAGACGACGGCCTTGTACATCTTCAGTTTGGTGTTCAGGTGAATACCGTGGTGATTCCACACGGAGGCCTGCAGCCGGCCGAAGGCCTGACTAGCTTTGGAGATCCGTTGGGCAACCTCGTCATCGATTCTCGTGTTGCGTGACAGCGTGCTTCCTAGATAAGCGAAGGTGTTCACGTTTTTATTTGAGCACCGTTAACATTGATTCGGGGAGCATTGTATTCCACGCTGGGTGGCGGCTGGTGCATGACAACCATTTTGGCTGTACTGATTGTTAATCCAAATCGGCGCAGCCTGCGGCGAAGAGGTTCATACTCCTTTGCACATCCTCCTCCGTCACGGTGTTAAGGGCGCAGTCGTCCGCGAAGAGCAAGACATGGACTGTAGTCGTAGACACGCGCGTTGGAGCCTGCGTACGCCGACTGTTGAGAAGGTGCCCGTCAGTTCTGTAGGCGATGCGGATACCAGGCTGCTCATCACGGTAGGCGTCCATAAGCGTAGCCGAGAACATGAGACTGAAGAGAGTGGGGGCCAGTACGCAGCCTGCTTCACTCCGTTGGTCACTGCGAATGCTTCGGATACCGTCCCGTTGTCAGTGACGCGCGGCGTCATCCCGCCATGAAGCTGACGCACCATGTGCGTGAACCGCTCAGGACAACCAAATTTCTGCATGACTTTCCACAGTCCATCACGATTCACCGTGTCAAAGGCTTTCGTCAGATCCACGAAGGTAGTGTATAGGTGAGTTCGCATCTCCTGACACTTCTCTTGTAGCTGGCGGGCGGCAAAGATCATATCGGTTGTTCCGCGGTGTCGGCGGAAGCCACGTATGCTTTCCGGGAGCAGGCCCTGCTCTAGGTGACCGTTAAGACGATTGAGAAGGATACGGGCGAAGATCTTCCCACACACACACACGACAATTTGACCGTCGTAGTCAGACGATGTCCACCGTATGCTCCATGGGAAAGTGGAGCAGGGACGATGACTTGCGCGTGATTTAGTTTAAAGTGATAGTAGCCTTGCGTTGCAGCTACCGCACTCTCTCCTCCTCCCCCACCTGAGCCTGGTGTCAAGAAGACCGGAGGCGGGAGAGGACGCAGGTGGCTGGCGCGGCCGGGTCCCCTAAGTACAAGCCGCCCCTAGGCGTACCACCACACCTCCATGTTCGGCATTTGTTATGGGAGCGCAACCCGAATAACGCCTGCCGTTGCCTAATGTGGCCCCCGTGTTGGTCCAGTGCATCTACAACGTGGCCCGTTAAGGGGGCAGAACACACACACACACTCCTGACAACCAACAATGCTAACAAAGAGCCTGCCTGCTGTATGTTTTTACTGTTGGCATTGCTGTTGACAACTCGCTCCTTCCGTTCCCCTAGTGAGCTACCTCACTTCGTGCTCATTTGTGGCCCTATTAAAAGAAACTGTCATGATTTTATGTTCTTGTGCGCCTTCAGAGCTGTGTTATTGTCATTGTCTTAACCCATGCAATCCCAATTTCTATCCCTAATCTTGGGCGCGATGACTACAAGTGTGTCTAACTCCGGTCTTCTTGACTCTGTCTTGACACCGGGCTGAGGTGGGTGAGGAGGAGAGAGCGCGGTAGCTGCAGCGCAAGGCTACTATCATTTAAAACTAATTCACGTGCAAGTCACCGTCCCTGCACCACCCTTCCGTGGAGCATACGGTGAACCTCGTCGAAATCGACGATCGAACTATCGTGTGTGTGGGGAATTCTTTTTTGCAGGCCACATCAAAACGGGATTGCGATTCCATTTCCTGCGTCAAAGGCGTCTGTCCTGTATGACCTACAGAAACGTTGCTCAGACTGCATTAGACTGGCCTCGCGAGATGTCGAATATTCGCAAATCCTTCGAGTGGCCCCTGGAAATATAGTTTTTTTGAGCACCTGGCGCGAAAATTAGTTACAATTTAGTCTGAAAATCCCTTCAAGAAGGCACTATTCAGGTCCATATAACAGCAGCTGGAGTCGCCTTTGAGCGCAGACAGATCATTTGCGGTCTTTAGAATGACGCATTTGGACGTGTCTTCCTTCGCCTGCACCCCACCCCACTCTTTTTGCCATTACCAATAGTGTCATCGTAATTATCATCTTAGTCGGCGTCACCGAGCCCAACATGGGCATCATCGACAGCGGGTACTAACTGATTTCCATACTGACAGTACAAGTCGGCGCATTAATTTCCGCGGAAATTCCAAAGGGCAAAGTATCACAGTTTGTTTAAACGCATTTCTGGAGTTTATATAAGGACAGCGAGCAAGAATAACGCAGGTTCCCCAATTGCATTGTCAGTGACTTGCAGATCCTTAGTACTTTTATCCCTCACTTAACTTGCTGCTTTCTTGCCTCGTTTTCCCGTTTTTTGACGGCTTTAACAGATGCAGTAGGTGTCGTTCTTCCGGAAATATCAACTGAAATTCTGAAATATCATCTCTGTTAGCATAGATCACTTAGATGGGATTATCGTTTTATTCAGCATAATCCCAAGTCACGCCAGGATGCACGTCTTTTCAGCTGCCTGTAAAAATCACTCACCAAACACAACTGCATTTTTAATGTTGGTTTTGTATTGAGTTTCGATGCCATTATAAAGCCAAGGGTATTTTATAGAAAACATGCAAAAAAAGGCTCTTTTATCAGACTCATTTTGTGGGTTTCGCATCTTCTCCCAATTTTAAGCCCGTGATATGTTTTTTTTGAATAAACATTGAATTTGTCCGGCTAGTAGTGCTCTTTTTTGAAGTAAGTGACGCGGTCCACATCCATTTTGAAATTTAATGGGATGTGTATGACACCGTTTTATCAACAGGAATGCATGGTTTTCACTAAATAGCAAGAGTTGTACTTTGAAAAATTTGGAAAGTTGCATTTTGAAACCAGCTCTTATAGCAGGTCGGGTTAAAACTGCTTAGGGATCGAAAGTTTTTTTCAAACTCGGCCGATAACCCCTCTTGAAGTCGAAAATGCAATATATAAGAGTTTATGTTTCTATGCGCACTTTCTTTAAATTATATCTAAATTTATAAAGGCCTTCAAAATCGACGAAAATTACACTAAAAAAATAGATTTTTGAGAAGTGCTATTTTTTGTAAGTGGTTGTAAAAATGCGCACACGAAAGTCCGTAACCTAGCCTACGTGAAGTATATTCGGTTTATTTCGCTTGGTGGGAAATATTGCAACCGCAGTTAAGTGCTTTTTTTCTAACCTAGATGAGATCTCACAGTTTCACTTAATGTTTCATACCTTTTCTAACTTCTTGCAGTTTACTTCACCTTATTAGGAAGCACATCGATTTCCCTATTTGAATGCTCGGTTATCTTTTGGATGCTCCTATGGGTAGGCGCAAGGTTCCCTATTGCTTATGTGTTCTGATTACCCTAGAAGTCGTGAATGAATAGTTTAAGTGTGCTAGGCGCTCACTTTTTATCCGCTGAGGGTATTTTGCAGTCTAGCATATGCCACTAGAAGCTCATCGCTTAGACGCCGAAACGTTTGACATTCGTGTGGGTCATGCAAACCTCCTCTGAGCGTCTTGTTTGAATAAACTGTCTACTGAGCTTATAAGATCATTGGATATTGCTAGGCCTATCAGTAATAATAACATGTTGGATTTCCCCATTCTGTCCTTTTGTCGTATGAGAAAAGTATGTTCATTTGAACTGCTGTAGCCACACGTGTCGTACTGAGCCATCTTTCGCATATTTGTCGGTCCTCTGCCGGAACAGTTCATGTAATTTGGTTTGACTTCGTCCTAAACATCAGTTGGAAAAGTTTCCCCTATAAATTTCTAAATTCAATCAGCGCTTTTATAATCATCTCATCTGCGATACAGCCTGTCCCTCTCGTTTCTGCGCTTTTGCCTTCTTACTGTCTGCGATTTTGCCGTTGTTTGTCTGGTTTAACTTGCCTCACTCGTCGTGTTGTGTAGCCAGTTTGGGGAATGACCACTATGTTATTTAATTTAAAGTCTGTCTTTGTTATGTTCCGCAGATGGGTGCACTCACGGGTCTCCTCTACGCCATGGGAAATCTTGAATTCACTGACAGCCAACGTCAAGCTAGTCTTGCTGTGCATGTAAGTGGGACATTTTCCTGCCATGTTTGTCCTACTGCATCTTTTCCTCCTCATCTGCGGGGTGGAATTCTATGCTCAAAGTTAGTTTTCAATTACTAAGTGTCTTCAAGTGACCGGCTCATCGGCGGAGATGGTGCCGCCTGGAGCTTTTTGCGATTCCCAATACACTCGGCACGTCAGCAGGTTCTGTCCTGCTTACCCCTTTTTTGTCCTCTTCTCTCACCTTCAGCCCTGTGTCATCCTTCCTGAATGCCCTTATGGGTTTCCAGCCCATTTTTCCGACTCTGTCAAGTTAGCACGGACCATCGCCGGTCCAAATCCACATGAAACGTTGTCTCAAAGAGTTGGTCTTTCGACATGCTTGCGCCCGCCACCTATCATTCTATGAAATCAGTTTTGCGGAGTCGAACTCGGTGGTCTGTCACAACTTCATTTAACATCGTGGTCCCGCACAACTTCTAAGGAATATGTGGGTAGGAAATCGACTTCAGCGTGGGAAAATACCTCCCGGTGACAGGGACGACTTACCCAGGCAGTACAAGAAGTTTCGACCCCACGAACCACGCTGTGTTTTTGTCGCACTTACAAGTACTCTTGCCTGTCTATCTTTATCTTAGTGCACTTAGATCTCTTCTTCCCTTGAATTTGTTAGGCTATGCATATGACCTCATATTGCCTTCTTTTTTGCCACGTGATTTTAGTCCGCTTGCAGGCAGTTGTTTCTTCTCCCAAGTTTCTGCGCTCGTGTGTATTTTGCGCTCACTTGGCTATCGCAGCTGTAGTCTGATTAATATGGCATCCATCATTTGACTGGGCAGACTGCATGACCTTTGGCGTGTTTAGACCACAATTTGGTCGAGTTACTTCACGTCCGTGGCGATTTGTTGTTGGGACCGTGTTATTTATTCATTTCATGTTCACACTCGGTAATGCATCTTCCTTTCCCCTAGGAAGTTTAATTTATTTAGGGACCCGAAACAATATTGTGGTAGTCCAAAAGTATGTGCGAATTTTCGTGCTCACGACCATTGTCGGCCCTTGTACCTTCTTGTCATTCGAGCATGGTAGTTGCAAGAGGAAAGTGGTATCTACCTGAAGGTCTGACAAAGTCATCACTGTGCCCTCGTGACAGTAATGACCCTCGTTGCTTGCCACGGTCGACCTTTGGCCCCTTTTCATACAAAATCTATCGAATTGTAGTGCTCTGTCTGGTACTTCCTGAATCACGCCTTTTGGTATCTCGTAGTATGATAAAGTTGCAGTCATCTCATGGTCTAAGGCCCCCTCAAATTCGTGCCCGTGTTTTTCTTAATTACTAGGGTGTTCAGGCGGAGCACACCGAGGGCTTTACGTGGCTAATTTTTGTCTAGCTATTAATTTTGACTGAGCTGCCGGTTTATGACGCTTGTGTCCAATGATTGAATCTCAGATTAGGTTGACTAATGTTCTTGAAAAACCAAGGCTAGGGTGAAATTTCTGCGGGTACTAATCGCAAACCAGCTGCCAACACTTTGGGGTTCTACTGCGTCGAATCCTAATTATGTCGCCTCAATGTGCCTTGATTCTGACGTTGGCTCATCGCCAGACCAGAATTCGCGTAAATGCGAGCGTTCCTTAGAGCTCATGCTCGCGGGGACATTCATTTATAATCATTTTATTTAGTGTAACATGCTACGACTAAATGACATTGCGTCTACCCGTTTCGACGAGGCGTGGATATTTTACATTCATTCGGAACCCAATGAAGATTGAATGGCCTGAATCCGTCTGAGGAAATTTAATTTATTAACTATTTCCGCCCACATTATTGCTACAGATTATTCTTAGATTTGGACGCCGCCGTGCATTTTCCTTTGGTTCTGCGTTTTTCCTGCACCTCACCTTCCGTTTTCTCCTTTCAGTATCTCTGTGCTGAATATCCCCCTATAAAAGACCTTGTCTCCCATATCATGGGGTCAACTTTCTATGAGGACTTTGAGGTATGTGCATCTCGCTTTATCCTATCATGGGAGCATTTTGTGTCACTTGCTGTCATTTTTCACGTGTCTGCCTTATTCGTGAACCACGGTCTATTTTACGCTAAAACCCTTTAGTCGTCACTTAGCCTTGCTTTTTCTTCTCTCGGTCAACTGTCAGCTGGCAACGATCACCCTCTATCGTCATTACTTGTTTCATGTGTTCGTACTTCAAATTTTCCTTTATTTTTCTTCTCCCAAGAAAAATACGGACTCATTTTTTCTGCGCATGTCTCCTCTGCAAGCCGATTTACTCGTTTCTAACAAGGTCAAACTGACCGCAGGTAAGTTTGTTCTTTCTTATTTTCTCCTCCACCTAACTCTTGTTCTATTACTTTTCTGATCACTCGATCAGTATTTTGAAATATCACATTCGTGCTCCTCTTAGCTCCATTGACAATTTGCTATAGTTAATAAAAAGCCAAACTTATTATAATTAATCAGCGGGCTGATGGTCACGCAACCAGTCATTACAACTGTAAATTGTGTTACTCGATTAAATGTAGTAGCGTGTTTATATAACACGTAATAGTATGACCTCGGAGGCGGTGCAAAGCCACTTGTCCATAACAAGTCCCCTCTCATGCGCAGGGTACTTTTTATGCTGGTGAATGTCAACACGTTTGAAGACGCCGTACATCCTGGCTTCCACTGCAGTGGTAGGAATAATGTTTATATTTGTGTTACCCTCTGCGTACTGCACGCAAATCCCTGGTTTGTCTTTTAACCGTGTTCCCAAAGAAGTCTTCGTGCCAGCTGCAAATTTTGCCCTTAATCTGCTTCACACTACATCTGGAGGGTTAATGTGTGGTCATTTATGTCCTGTCTGTAATTGGGAAGAGGCAGAGGTACCAAAAACAATCTCAGTGTGCATCTTAGATATTTTGTTTTGACACCATTTTATGTGACGTATTTCTGATCTTCTTATCCAGTTTTTCTGTTTCTTTAGTTGTGACCTCGACATTTGCCCAAAATCCCCTTAATTTGCCCGACCGATGGCTCTGAAAATTTCGTTCCAAACAACCGCGTCGTGTGCCTCTCACTGATGCTGTCGAGGGTGTCACTAGGTTTAGAGACTGCGCTTCGCTGCTTGAATCTTCTTCGGGGATTCTAAGTCTCGACTGCACAAACCTAAGCCAAAATATTAGATTATTTGAAAACTTAGGTCGCCAAGGCAACCACTGACTTAACCATGAGATTTGGTCAGTGCGTCTGTTTCTGCAGCGGGAACCCCGTTCGATTTAAGTCTGGCCGGACGCTTCTTATTCAATGGACACACTTTAATGTAACTACTCAGAAGGTAGGTGCGGCGTTCGTCGTCTGCCAAAGGGAACCAGCTTGCAAGCAGTATTTCATTGCTGTTAACGGTAATCAGTGGGCCTTGGCCGTTTTTCAGCACCGGAAAATTTGTCCAGCACCGGAAGGTGACTGTGTCAGAGTTGTGTGCATGCTTCACCGCGACGGATGCAGAGTGACCACGCATCATTTGAGTGATCTACTCGAGATTTGAATGTACTCATCGTGACATGTCTAAGGCTGTATCTGCCCAAAAAACTGGCAAATCGAATCTCGCATTTTGTGAGGAATGTAACCAGATGAAACTACGGACGAAACGGCTGTGTTTTTCACTAAATCGCTTTTTTTATTTTTCGCCGAATTTATATTGTGACTCTTGGGCTCTCGTCGAAAGCTTGTGCTTCTGCCTATTCAGGAATAGCTGTCTACAAAGTTTACACCGTAACACAACCGACCAAAGCTTTCTATTCATCCACTGTATTGCGAAAAAAAGTTGATAAAGCTGTCCACCGTTGGCTAAGCCGGCTCTCTGTACTTATTTTCGCAATTTCTCTGAATATTGAGTGTTTTTGCAACTGGGTAATCGAGTTGCCGGTCCGCATGTTTGACTTGAGCATATACTGTGGGTATTCCTGCCTTGCTAACCAGCCTTCCTGTTTTATGTTTGCTCTTGTAGATCTGGATGAAATGTGTGGATGCTGAGAAGTCTCCGAATGGAATATGAGTATTTGCTCAAATCCGAAAAATACCCACCGCATATCGCGTCCTTTTTCGCCGCACCTATCTCTCAAATCGTCTTTATGACGCATGTATTCGCACCAGTGTTACCAAATAAAGATCTCATTGAATACCCTTTTTATTTCTATCTGGTTCCTTTTTCATTGTGCATTCTGGGGTTTTTCTCTCCCCTGCGTTGGTATGCGCGCCTGTCTGAGAATCTTTTTTTGTCTGCTGTCCTTTACAACGTTTTCTGAAGTATATTGTCTATCGTTTCTTGTTTCGTAAAAACTTCCCACTCATACATCCGCACAAAAGGCGTACCTGACAGACGAGCATATCGCTAAATTTTTCACTGGATAAATAATGTTTTATCCTCTTCAAAGGGGGGCTCTCAACCTCTGCACGCACGACCCTCCAACCCCTTCCCCTCACCGGCCAAACAATTATTAACATCGTGGACGACTACCCTCTTATTTTTAAGTCAGCACGCTGAATTATTTTGTTTGTCTCCTGGTGTAATGCTAGTTTGTGTAGGAGTGTTGGGAGCTTTTTAGCTGTGGCTGACTATCTCGGAACGAAAAATGTGGCCCAACAATTCCACGACAGTAGTACTTTAATTTCGCAGTTTTGGACACTATCAAAAAACGTGTCATTTTGAGGCTTGAATAGTTATTTGTCTAGCCCTAATGAGTCCGTATCCTTTGATTTTCCAACTGACGCCCCGGGTTCCTTCATGGTATATACTTCATCTTGCGAAATTTTGTTGATAAAACAGTGCGCAAAATGGCGAAGATAAAGGCAACGTGACTGTCTTGTTGCTCGGGCCTGCCCTGTTAGAGACGACAGTAGGGATGCCTTGTATGGCCACCGCCTAAACAGGACATGGAAATATGATCCGCCCCGCCCTCTTAAAATAGTTAGCCTTATGGCAAATTTCAGGAAGGTTTAAATATACCCGTGTCTTAACGCTATCATAAAACCAAACTTTCACCTAAATCTTAACTCTAGCCCTGCCATAAAGTTAACACAATAAAACCTTTACCCTCAGCCGAATCATAACTCAAGCCCCAATGCTGACCTTAATCTCGAATATGAACCTAACCCTAATCTACACTTTAATCCTAAACATAATTTCCCTAGGAATTTGGCGGTTCCCCTTCCCGTGTTCTGTTTAACCGGTTATACAAGGTATTCTTACCGAGACGAAATTTAGCGATATGGCTCTAAGGTCATTTTATATAGCCACATGGTAGAACGTGTGCCATCGTTCTTAGCTTTCTGCCGCCCCATGTTGCCTCTTGTAATCTTACCACCAGTGCCTGTAAACTCAGTGGCACACTGTTCTATCGCTTGACTCGTTTACTTATGCTGTCTTTGAAGTGCATATTAGCCCTGCATGAGACATCCATTCCCATTTATCTTCCATGCCTGAATGTATGCCTTCTATTTTACTTACCTGCACTTCTTTTTCCCTGCAGAAACGCTGTGCTTCTGTCGTTGGACCATCTTCTCCTCATCGACTGACCTTAATTTGCCAAACTGGTTTTTCGTTTAGATGTTTTCCAGTCTTCGATTCTCTGCTGCTACTGGTAACCAAAATTAGTGTCCCGTCCACCAGTTAACTTTAACGTACACCCAACTCGAAATGGATCACCCCGAACCGATCTCAAAACGTGTTCCCGAGATTCCTCAATGCCGAAAGGGGTTCACTCTGGAAGAGGCCCGTGGCTTTGTTGATCGAGTTATGCAAGTTTTCCATGGATTGGAAGATATGACTGATCTACGCTCAATGTACGAAACAGGCAAACAACTCAGTCGGCTTTATTTTGACTGTCACCAGTACCGTATCGAACTAGCACAGTATCTTACCAGTCTTGATTACCCCGCCTTCGCATCCAAGATGATGAAAAAGCTTAACAATATGGGCGTTTTCAAGAATGATAACATTTGGTTCTCATCATTTTACTTCTACAATACCACTTGGAATTTCTCTGAGATTTGGCCCGATTTCGCTACAGCTCTTGCCAACGCTGGCCTCCCTAACCTGCTCAATTTAAACATTGGTCACCAGCCCTACCTTGATAACCTTCCAAGCAAGAATGTCTACTACTTGGTCAAAGCCAGTCTCTCTATTATCCACAATATCGCACGAATTCCAGGCAATGTACATTGCTTTACCTCCGAGACTGTAAAAACTGCCCTTTTGAATCGCTGTCTTCGAGATGAAGCGTTCCTATGTTGCATCTCGGATCTTTGTCTGGCCTACATTGTCAACGACTCTGACACTGCCCTTATTACCTCTCCCAAATAACACGCAGGCAAATCCACCTAGCATTTTACACTGCCTGTTTGATCACGTGGCTACCGCTAAAGCGTCCGAGAAACGACGCTGTCATGGCTTCCAGGTCTGCGAGCTGCTCTCTGCTCTGGCCACTCTTGCAGTGAACGACAGCATAAAGTCTGACATTTTGGCCTTCAGTTCGGGCGTTGGGTCAGAACGCGTCACCTGTATTGGCCTAGTAAAGGAGGCAGTTGATGCCGCACTGCAACCCTCTCCTCCGGTATCGGCCATACGAGAAGCCGAAGAAGTGGTTCGCCTCTTGTGGAACCTTGCTCTCGGCGGGTCCGCCATTCAGTCAGAGTTAAACCAGCAGGTGGGTGCTTGGCTCTCCGGTCTACTACGTGATTCCACTCGCTGTGCAACTCTGCCGACACACATTGTGCGCGCTCTGGAGGCCATCTCATCTCGTCTCTCCTGTCCTGGAACGCCGGGCACTCCGGGTGGCAGTCAGATTGTGGTCAGTTTTGCGCCGGCCAACCGCCTCACAGCTACAAAGGTTGCTGAGCGTCTCCAGTGCGCCAACCTGCCAGTTCAGCTGCTAGAAACAGCACTGCCGGACGCAGATTCTGCCTTCGCTGACGCTTCCGCTGTGGGGTTGAGTGGGGTGTACCTTTTGGCACAGTCGCATGCCGCCTGGAAGAAGATCCTTGATTCAGCCAGTATCCTCGTTGTCTGTGCTTCGGAGGCTTACCGCTTGTCACCAGGCTGTCGACAGGAAGTTGAATATTTCCGTTCTAGTCTGGGCTCTCCTGTGGCCCCTTCAGGCGGCGATGCTGCCTTTCGCCAGTCCTCAGGCAAGCAAATACTGCCGGTGTCTCTACAAGCCAAGTACAGACCCACCGGCTGGCTAGGTGAAATCACTGGTGGCCAGAGCCTCATCGACCTCAGTGGTCGCCGTGACTTGGATTCGGGTCTGGAAAACTTTGTCCTCCAAGCGCAGGACCTCTACGCAGACGTTAAGCAGTTTCTTGACAATATGAGCAATGATCGTAAACAGTCAGTTGCTGCTCGCGACCCACAACCTAATCATGTGGATGGTCTTAGCAGTAGCAACCGAAACATGAACGACACTACAGCTCCGGGTCTCCTCCCCTCTGGCGGTGCAATTCTCGGTGTCAGCTGTGCCACTAGCCTGGGCCGTGACGGCAGTCTGCCCAAGACCGCTGTCCAACCTCGAGGATCTATCTTCCAGACAGTGGGTCAATACAACTCTGTGGATGCCTTTGTGCGTGTTTGTCGTTCAGCGGTACGTCCCGACGTGCGTAACTGGTCCACTCACAAAGTTGCCTCCTGGCTAAAGTTCCGTGGAAATGGTCAGATCCTGCAAGTAACCGGAGCCTTTGATGGTCTCATCCTTTCGCAGTTGGCCGCTCTCCGTTTCTGGGCGCCGGAGTACTTTGCGCGCTCTCTGCAGTCTGAGCTGCACCTCTCCTTCATTGATGGGCTGCGCCTGGTTGAGGCATTAGACGAACTGGCTCCAGGTGCAGCGGGCGACGATTGCTACGGAGAGGGCGTACAGGACAATTACGATGACCGGGCTGATGCCTACTCGCATGTCAGTGGTTGCGACAACATGGGACCGCGATAGATGTTTCTGCTCGCCACGTCCTTGATTGTTCCTTTTATTAGTTTGCGAGTCTTTAGTCGTTCATTTGCGCACGTTTGTGCCCTCTATCCATACTTCATTTCTCCTCAGTCTATGGTACTCACACAGCCAGTCCTTCGCGATCGGCCTCTTTCGAAGGATTTTTGAAGTCGGAACTCCTCGTCCTCCCCAGCAATTTTGGGGCTTGACATATGGCCTAACATTTTCGTCCTTTTCGATTGAGCAATGTAAAATAATCGCACTGTCCCTTCCTTGCAAGCCACTCATGCACAAACCTGGACCTGCCCTGCCACCCAACATGTACGAATTTTTACTGTTCGAATCCCTGTTTGCATTTAAAAGGATGTGTTCAGTTATTTACATGCGGTGGTGTGGGGCTGGCATTGGTATGTTTGTGCATTGGAGTATACTACTTCATCTAGCGTTGCTGTCTTGTAACACCAAGGGGCTGTCAGTGAGGCTTCACAGGATGTTTAATTGTGCCCGCCCTTCGTCGCCGACAGGAGTACCCACCACTGTTAGTTGTTGGTTTGTGGCCTAAGCTGGTCTCCTTTTGCTTCGCTCAATGTCTTCCTATGTCTTGCTTTACCGTTTTCCTTTTACTCTAAAAGTGGATGGTTCAGCTTACATATTCCGACCTGCGTGCGCGCGTGTGTGGTCGGGGTTGCTGTCTACACCAGTGGTCCAGTTAGTCTCCTTGGTGACGCGTAGTAGTACCTTTATGATGACTTCCAACCGGTGACTGTGTTGTCTCTTTAGCTCTCTTGCCTTCTCCACCGCCTCCCCGCGTCAGTGTGTATCTGTTTCTTACCCACAAAACAAAGCATTTTCTCCTCAGTTCCATACATATACTGCATTTGAACGCGTGGCGTGGCCTTGCCTAGCGTAGCAGCCTTCCATTTTGCGCGTGCGCACTTTCGGATGTCATTTCTGCCGCTGCCCCTCTAGCAGTGTTTTGTTTTTCTCAAAGCAGCAGACGACAATCCACCTCTCCCCCTTTTTTTCCGTTGCATGCAGCCTCTTAGTTTCATATCTTTCCCGCCAGGTTTACTTATTCCAGAATCTACTTCCCCCCTCCCTCTCTCTCCCTCTGCTGGATATTGTAATTTTTCTGTCAAATATTCGTCTGAAATATTTTCTCAAAGACACGAAGGCGTTAGATAAAACCTTTCATGCCCCTGCTACCAGTTATTCTTTCATTTGGGAAAGGAACTTTAACGGACAGCCACTTGAGCTAGCCTTAACAGAGTGTGGATGCAAAGCAAACGTCTTCGGACACTTTGAGAAGCCTTGATTGCCCATCTGCAGTAGGTCTACGGCAGTCGATTACTGGCTTTTCAGGAGTTAATTACAGTATCGGTGCTGCGGACTAGTATACCCCAGTCGATCCTGTTAAAACCCGTCTCTGGAGTAAACAGGGGATCAACATTATAACCCATTCGTTGACGAACGCCCACCGATGACTAATGGGACTCACTCGTCCCGCTCTGCCATGGGGCTCATTTTCGAGCCTCGCCAGCAGTCGCGCAGTGGCTAGTAGAAATTTAGGCAGATGAACAATGCCGACAAAGAAAAGGGAGACTGGAATGCCCCCTTTTGGTTCATTCGCCGTCATCAGCCAGTCATACCCAACCCTAGGATTGCACCACTCGATGCTCGAACCCGCGGCTTGTTGATCAGATGTTCAACGCTCTAACCATTGAGCCACAGACTCTTTGTCTTGCCAGTTTTGTAGCCTAATCCCAAGATATTTTGGTCACGTGCGGATTCCGGCGTTTGAACGCGCTTCCTTCTGACCGTCTGCAAAAATTTTACGCGCCAAAATGGCTTTTTACGAATTATATATTTTTCTCACTTATTTTCAGATATATTTTGTAGAAAAGACGCACAAAAGTATTCTTTCTTATGCTCGTTTAGTAGCAAATTGTGTCATCAAATTTTATGTTTGGCGAAAGGGTACCTGTCGGTTTTAAAAAGGTTTCGCCTTCTGACATATTTAAGGCCTTGAAATGTTCATTCATAATACATCGTATCCGTCAAGTTATTAATGTTACCTTGAATGTATACATGAAGATCCACCTCTACTGCAAAATATTCCGAGATATGTGTGAACTCTTTCTCATAGTGTATAAAAATGTGTAGTTTTCCTTACGCGGAATGTATACAGCATGTGGTTTGGAAACCTTGGATGCAAGTGTAACGGCCGGTAAGGTTCAAAATTATTCGGCAATTTAGTAATGTTTTTAAAACTGAAAACTCGCCCTTTTCAAGCATACCATTTAAAGAAAACTTAATTTGCTACTAAACTACTATAAGAAGGAGTATTTTTGTGCACGTTTTCTATAAAATATTTCCAAAGACGGTGAGAAAAATAAATACTTCTTAAATAGCCACTTTTTGTCAGTAAAATGTTTGCAGGTGGTCAGAAAGATGCTCACTCATAAACCGGCATCCGACTGTAACAGGATTAGGCTACAAGATAATCACTATCACAAGTATCACATTTTTCCCAATCGACGTCACATTTTAGAATCTCGATCAACTTGCACGGAGTACCTTGATCCTAGACTGAGTAAGCACTTTTATTAAGGTTCTTTGAGAGATTTTCCTCCAGGAATCATGTATTTGAATATGTTAATTTTAGCAACCTCGTGTATTTTGGTTTAGTAAATGCAAGAATCTGATTATCGTCCAACCTTAAGTTAGCATAACCACTGAGATCTCACGTTATGGATAATTTTCGCCATTTTCTGTAGATATCTTTATTTCACTGCAAAAAGCCTAACAAGTGTGAAGGTGGCGAGGCAAGCATATTTTCACTCTTTTTGGAGTAAGTGATCAAAAATCCTTCACGAATATAGATTGCTTGCCACCGACAAGCTGGGTTGTGATGCCGGAGATTTCGTTCACAGTAAAAACATTAAAATACGAATATTATTCTTCCCTACCCCCTTCCTTCCAAAGTGGCATTACCAGCACTCTTGTTGGATGTCCCTTCTCTGCTACATAGCATATGCCAACCTGATCAGAATTCAGGTTGGTTCGCATCGTTCGCAAGCTGGCTAAGTACGAATTGGGTGGGTTTGCTCGCACGCAAATCGATTTTTTAAACCAAAGGCGAACGAAAGAAGTGGTAGAAGAAGAAGAGAAGGAGGATGAGGATAATCCTTTTTCTATGGCAGCCATGATATGGAAGAATTGTAAAAGGAATCGTCGTTTTAGGGGCCTTTATAAACTTCATTAGGCCACTAGCCAATTTGTTGCATCGACTCATAAAACAAAAGCACTACACGAAGTCTGCAGACCTTTGGAAGAATGTTGCAACGACTGCCAATATTTTTCCTCCTTTCCCCTACAAGAAAGAACTATGGCGGTCTGGGCGAAAAGTTATACGAGAGTCTGGTCTGTACCGAAGTCTGGAACCTATAGTATACTACAGGATATAGCGCACCTGCGGATATCCACGGTCAACTCGGCTTTCAAAAGTACTATAACCAAAAACCTTATGGATAATACCTACTTCTCTTAATAAACCGTTCTTCGTCAATGGAACCACAGGAATAAAATATGAGTGCTTGAAAAAGTGCGGACGCAGATATGGGACCGTCAGGGTCGAACAGGCCGCCTCTCGCAACATCCTTAGAGAAGGAGGCGCCATGGGGGACAGAAATTTCTTTTTTGAATTAAAATAAAGTCATTGACTCAATTTCGTTAGTTGGATGATGTCACAAACGGCTGCATCTGTTTTATATTATCAAAGCCTACGTTGCATGAAAATTGATATGAACTTGACATGGATTTTCGATTTGGTGAGCACTGTGCTTATAGATTTTCACTTTGACCATTCTGCCTCATTTGATGTTCGCCATCAGGTTTCTGTGGCATGTGATGCAGTGACTTGTGGCTGTGTGATGGCTGTACCATCGGGTACACAAAGTTAACTCTGACCTTCTTGATTCCGTTAGGTCCCCCGTGGCCCCCTCATCCTTGTCGTCGTGGTGATAGCAGCGTTAAGCCTCGTAAGCGGAGAGAGATCGACAAGCTGGATAATTCAGGTGATGCCAGGAAGTCAGCTTGCCATGTTGACTCCAAACGTACCCTGCCTATGTTGGTGGTCTCTTTTCATTCGTGGGCGCGGGCGGTGCGAATTATGAAGGGCTACTGCGAACCGCAATTCGTGAAGGCGAGTCTGTAGTTTTTGCCTAGTTTTCTCGAAGTGACACTGACTTGCATAATAGCTCCCGAACTTTCTTCTGTCTTATCCGTCGGGGTTCCAGTGGAAAGACCCTGTCAAGACGACAACAGAATGGCCCGACAGCAATGTCTGAAAAAGCTAAAAAAGAAACGTTTACGCATGTTACACACGAGCTGATAAAGTGCTGAATCCTTCGTTATTGTTGAGCACAGGTGGATTAGTGTGCGCATGTGGCTTTATTTGTAGAAAGTAAATATTAGGGATAAATACTATCCGGTTTTACATAAAAAGTCTTTCTGTTTAAGGTGGCGATGTATTTGTCTGCAGAAATGCCCGTTACATTCTGGCTCGTCTTTGTCAGTAATACGTCTGGGCTAGTGATCGCTTGACGTTATGGGACTTCCTATGAGGGCTCCCGATACCTTTGTGCGGCTCCAAGATACAACAGAACGCAGTCATGAGATATTGCTGGCGTGTCCCAGACAGACCAAGGTGATGGGATTGGAAAAGTGATCAAACGTTCGTTTTCTGTCAGGTTTCGTTCCAAGAGACAGGATCGAAGCTGGAAACGAATGACTTGCGGCAGAAAACTCCACTAAGAGTATCTGCAAAATCACTACAGGCATCCATAAGATGGCCTTCAAGCCTTGCTTGAACAGTGCAGCTCCCTAGAGTAGAATTATCATGAATTCCACGTCTCCTCCCAATAGTGTCCTCTCGAGCAGAAGGCATGATTATACAGATAGGTTAAAAACAGTTTTCAGCGACGAGTCCATATGAAAGTCCTTCGTTTTTAATACCGTAACATGCCTGTTAATTTTAGATATGTGGACATGCTATCATAGGCTTACGCTGCTGACTGAGCTTACTAAATGCGTATGGATAAATTAAAGTTAGGTTAAGATTAGGGTTGAATTAAAGAATAGGGTAAGGTAAAGAGCTGGGGTTGGGATTAGGTAAATATTAACCTGAGGTTAAGTTTGCCTGCAGTAGACTGTGCTACTCAGTCCAAACTTCTTTAACAAATAACCGTGGGTTTCTCGTTTACGCGCCCCTTCTTTTCATTCAACGCGTCTGCCATTGGAGTGATATAAGAAACACATTTGAGAAATATGGGTATTCTCATTGCCTTCCGCAAACTTTGTTAATTTCCATGCTTGTCCGTCATACTGATAAAATTACTGTTGTCCCTTTTCCCGTTGTACAGGAGCTCCTGTGCACTATGTTCTCAGTAAACTTGCGTATCAGGTCTTTGTCGAAGTGTTTTTTGATGGTGCACTCACTTGAACCGTCATGTCTCCCTCTGGGAACGTTGAGCAACTCCAGTGCCTCACCTCTTGCGTACCCAGCCCAAGTCGTTCCCCGTCGATTGACTCTTTTGTGAAGCTCACTGACACCAGTCCTTTAGGCAATTTATCAGTTGCGCTTCCTTCTGCTTCCGATTGCGATCTCCATTGCAATATGAATTTTTCAATGAATTCTGGCTCCTTCACACTAAACTTTGGGACTATTCCGAAATGAATCGCATGCAGTCAGTTCCATTTTCCAACCTTGAATTTAGACTATCTGCACAAATTTTTGAAGGTTGTATTACAAGTTTATGCGTGAACTGGCTAGGGCAATCTGCTAGCGGATTCACGTGGATCAAAATTATCCATTTATATGCAAAAGAGATATACTTGGCCCCCTAGTAACTTATATCATTACTTAACAGGGTCATTAGCCATTTATACAAGTCCGTAGAGTTAGTTGTGGGCAGCTGTCTGTTATGGGAGCCTGTGTAACAACCCTTTTAGGGATTGGAAAGTCGACAAGGTAGTTGACAGTCTCAGGACCCAAATGTCTGACCCCTGAAACCCATGCACGGCCTAACAGTTACCGCGGCGATTAGCTGTGCGCTGACAAATTCAAAGTAATCTCTGGTATCCCTCCTACAGCACGAGGTTTTTCAAACTACCTTCCACTGCGGCCTCTTGCTTTCTTATCCACGTTGTCGGTTTATGATCAATTATTAGCCGAGAGTTGAGGAATCAGCAAGCACATTCAGTAAAATAGATGACGGCTGATAATCATTTCTGTGTAGTTCGTTTTTGCCTCAGATCGCTGAGGCGCATTGTGGAGTCTGGTCCAAGGGTATTTATACTTTACCTTGTTACTTCTGACAACTTCGCTTAGGGCAGCATGTGTCCTTACATCAGTGTTGTCATCCAGTTTGGAGTTTCTGAGTTAAGCTTCAGTCACCGATTAATGAAGCCTTTAACATGTTCACTCCTTAGGGTTGTAAAACAAAAAATTGAGCTCTTACGACGGGGTTATGTCGAAATACAGGTCTCGCTGTAGGCCAACACCTGAAGTCAGCACCTGCATGTACTTTGTAGGTACATGGGATACCGCCATTTAAAGGCTACAAAACTGCGTAAGGGCTCTCTACGAACAGAAGCATTGCAATATTGCATAAGCACACTATTGTAGTGTGCAAAGTTTTGCATATGAGTTTTCAGGACAAAAATAACATGTTTTCGACAGGTATTTGGTGCTCCTTGAGAGCTGGTCACGCTCGCAGTCACTGCTGAGTAAGACAAAGATACCGTACTTCATGATAAGGTTACCCTCTTCGTGTGGACATGTTCTACGAAAAACTGCACGCCGTTCTCGCGGCTGCGCCGCACGAACTGATTGTCACAAGTGACCTCAGGGCTCGTGTAGGCACACGTCACGCTACCTGGAAGGGAGTTTTGGCACCATGGAGTAAAAACTGTAGCAGCAGCGACCATTCAGTTCGCAACATACCTTCCTTACCTAGAACTTCTTCTGTTTTCTAAACCGCGTGAAAACGACGGGCATGCATACTCCCTCGCAAGGGCGACAGCTGCAGGACTAAGTTCTCGTCAGATGGCAAGATCAACGTGACATGTTGGAGACAATGACCACCTGCAGTGTGAAGTGACCACCATTTTTTCTTATCATAATGTTCCGGCCCGCGGACGGTGGCCTCAAGGTAAGAAGGCACCAAGTAAGTCAAACGCCGTAATACTTGATAAATCTGAGCGTAGATTCCACTTGATCAACCACAGGAACACCAGCCGGCGGAATACGCAAGTCTTGGAGGAGACGAAGACGAAGAAGAAGAAGAAGAAGAAGAAGAAGAAGAAGAAGAAGAAGAAGAAGAAGAAGAAGAAGAAGGAGGAGGAGGAGGAGGATGCTGATACTGCGTTGAAATTACATGAATGTACACGATGACACTGCGGCGTATACCTCGGCGTTCACTCTCCAAAAAAGCAAGGGACATGTGATAACTGCCGCAAATTGTTCACATTTTCTAGAAGAGTTACTTGATTGCACTGAAAGGCACTTGCACGCGTCCAATCTGCGTTTTGCCGGTGGAACGCCCGACAGACTGCTCTGGTTTTGTTTGAATGCTGCACCCGGTTTTCGCGCGGACCGTTTAGGGGGCTCAATGGTGTAATCGTGTGTTGACTAAGATGATTGGTGTCCCCTCTCTACCTGACGCTGACATTTGCCCCCAGCTTCGCTTGTCACTCGGTTCTCGCTTCCCTTACCGTTTAAATCCCTCACCAACCCTACCCCGCAGTTGCTGGCAGCGTTGGACTTCCTTCTAGTAGATTAGTTTATATGTGAGACCAGCTCCCACTCCAGACAAGTAACAATATCCGTAACACCATGCAGGTCGTCTACTGATCCGTATTTGCTAATATCGACGTCTTCGGCCGCTACGCCGGCATGTGGTAAGCACGTTCTGGACAGTGTCTCGTAATTGGCTGCGATGACAGTGCGTCCTCTGAATTTAATTTGTTTGTGCCTGCGAGAAGTTGTTCGAACATTTTAGGCGTTCAAGAGGTGCTATATCAATGAATCTATTTAAGGTGCTTCTATTTGGACTTGATCGGATGGAATTCCAGCCAGCCTGAACGGGATGCTACACATGCATCTAGTTTTTCATTGCGAATGCCTTGCAGGTAATTACACAGTTTGTCGTTGTCCAACGTGTTTTCCTCTGGCGTTTGGGTGGTTTGGTCAAGGGTGCACAAAACGTCGTGTTATTGTGGAGTACCAGGACGGTTCATAAAAATGGAAGTCATGTTAATAAGGACATTTCTTCTAATTCTGAAGCCATTTGTGGTAGAGACTGAAGGAGCTGAAATGGGCAGCTGACACGAAAACCGGGAGAAATCAGGGGTGAGGATGCATTGAATGGCAGCCTAAACAAGATCCAGGAAGAGGAACCGTCCGCAATACAGGTGGCACTGCGCTAACTTCCAAGGAAATTATGTTTAGGATTAAGGTGAGGGCTAGGGTTAAGATAAGAGTTAGGGTCTAAGTTTGTGGTTAAGGCCAGAGTTGGGGTTAGGGCCAGGATTAGGCTAAGTGTTAAGGTTATTATTGAGTTAATTGTAGCATTTAGATGTAAGGTAGGACTAGGATCAAGATTAAGTTGACAGTTTAGTTTTGTGTTAGGGTTAGTGTTAGCGTTAAGACACGGGTATGTTTACCCTTCCTTTAATGTACCGTAAGCCCTCGTATTTTGAGCGGGCGGGGTGGTTCCTATTCCCGTGTCCTGTTTGGGTGGCCATACAAGGCATCTCTACCAAAATCAGGTGATACAGAGACCGTAATAAAATGAAAAACTTCTGCATGAACATCAAATCAGTCCACGGTTCTCAACCCAAGGGTTACGTCAATGCTCACATCCCTTTTTGCCTTGGGCCCTCTCTCGAGCCCCGCCTGCAGCCGCCTAGCGGCTAGTAGAGGTAGATCGACAATGCTGACAAAGACAAGGGAGACTGGAATGACCATTTCTAGTTCATTAGCCGTCATCAGTCAGACCCACCCAACCTTACGAAGTGCCCCAACGGTGGCTCGAATCCGCGACCTATTGATCAGAAGTCGAACGATCTAACCATTGAGCAATGGGGCGGTTTAGATCGGGAATATTGACATTCGTTAACGAATGCTCACTGATCGCTAACGGAACTCCCTCGTCCCGTTCTCCCTTCTCTTTGTCGGCATTGTCAATTTGCCTCTACTAATACTACTAGCCCTTATGTGACTGTTGGCGGGCCTCGAGAGAAAGAGAGAAAGAGAGAGCTTCAAGGCAGAGCGGGACTAACGAGTCCCGTAACCGATCGGTGGACACCCCTCAACCTATGTTACTATTCCCGATAGAAACCGGCACGACTATGAACCCATGACTCAAGGATTAGAGCGTTGGACTTCTAATCAACAGGTCACGGGTTCGAACCTCGGGTGGTGCACCACTTGGGGTTGGGTAAGGCTGGCTGACGACAGCTAATGTGCCAGATATGTCCATTCCGGTCTGCTTGATCTTTTCGGTATTGTTCTTCTGAAACAGGTTATGTCCTAGAGGAAAAGGACTCATTCGCTTTTATACCCTTAATTAGTTTGCATTGCTAATGCCTGTCTTCAATAGGCACACGTGGAAACCACTTGTGATTTAGTGTATATGACACTTTTTCCTATACTCGATGGGACAGAAACATTTCAGCAGAAGATTGTACTGCCTTCAGGGGCACATGTCGAGAGAGAACTTGGCATTCAACCGATTCTTCAATTTACGGACAGCTTTCCGAGGCCTCCCAGCAGGAAACGACATATACTTGCCTGGACACAAAAAGTACTGCGTCCGTTATTCTTATCAATACCTTCAGTCGAAATACCGCTCGGGACAACCCGCTCTGACCTTTTTTTACCAGTCCCAACTTTGAGAAAATCCGCGGTATTGAAGATGCCCCAAGGGAATTTCTAGGATTTCCTCTCTTCAGTAGACTCGTTTCGAGAGCTGTTCCGGTGCTAACTTCCTCCAACATGTCAGAATCAGTCAGTTTGCAGTCTTCATAGTTGACGATATCAATCGCACCTGCTTCGAAACTGTCAGTCATACAGAAAGCAACCAGACCCTCAAAAAGGTTAAATCACCGAAACCATGTCTATTTGTCTGCTTTTTCAATTTTCAAGGCTAAAGCAACGACAAAATAGGTGACATTTATAGGGAGGTGATTGCCAATCGAGGACCAGGCATCTCGGTATGGGGGTTGCCGCGAAGGGTTTTGCAGGTTGGCGCCAACTCAATTAACCGATTGACTGGGTTCCCATCCGAAGCCCAGGCTAAGCTTTGGGATGGCACAGCGGCCCAAAACTACCATGCACAGTAAGATAATCAAATCCAATGACCGATTAAATCCGAGGGAGCAGTCAGGCGTAGCATATAGTGTCCTTGCAATTAAACAGGTTGGACTGAACGCATGCTTGGATCGCGCATACACGAACATATGGTGGCTGTGTGACAGGGGAAGTGGGTGAATTACCACAAGCAGCTGCGCACGCGTTCGATACATGTCACGGGTTTGACGTCACAGCCACAAAGATAAAAATCGATTCCGGAAACAGGACAGGCTGAGAATTGTTTGAAGCCTGGACCTCGGATGAAAATACAGTCAATCGATGCATCGATTTGGCGCCGGCACACAGGGCCCTGCGCAGCCACCCCCGCATTGGTGTGACTGATTGTTGATTGGCGATCCTATCCTCCAACTGTCATCCGTTTTGGTACTGTTTTATCTTCGACGACGGACTCCTGTACGATTTCGAAAACTCAAATAAATAAAGGAAGGGTTCTGGTGCTCAAATATTCATCTTTCTTACTCATGCAGGCACCTGAAATTCGAACTTTCTCTTCAAGTCTGGACAAATCGGTCGGGGACCGAAGCCATTGTAGCAACGTAGTTATAAATGATTCTCTGGATTATATTTTTCTAGGGACAGCCTAATGCTCATAACACTGCGTATCAAGTTCGAGGCTGGGTGGCTGTCCTCTGCACAAAGTATTTCGGGCATCTGTCTCGGATAGGCAAGATAGGTCTTTGACAATAGTCTTATAATCTATGCACACTGAAAATAACTTTTCTACCAGAAAAAATGGATTTCGGAAACATCATGGAACAAAAAACATGGGCTTCGGGACTAGGCTGAATTCTAGAAAATTACAGGGACTTAGAACTGAGCTGAAACTTGGCCCATAGGAAAGATTTGGATCGATAACCAGACTGCAATTATTGCACAGAAAACGGACCATGCGTCAATATTGGACGCTTTTTGGGATGCCATATCCGGAAGGCAGAATTGTTTACTTGCTCTCACGCTGCTCAGACATGGGTCTGGGAAAATGGGATCAACACAAACTGCCGAACCTACTGAAAGTGGCTCAACGCTCGATTTATGCGAGCGTTTGACCGTTCAGTTCGACAATTTCCACCGTGTGCTCCTTGGCATGGTGGTGCAGGGACAGTGACTTGCGACGGATTATTGTAGAACAGCCTTACGTACATCTAACTCACTCTCTGTTTCACTCCCCCGTCAGGTCCTGGAGTCAGGACAGTCAAGAATACCGTAGATGGGAAAGGGCGCAGACCCACACACTTTGGTTGACCACAAACAGGGACAACAACAACTACGGGGGCGGCCCATATCCCAGCTGAGTGAGAGTGCCATAAAGGCCACAGTAAGAAAGAACCATTGCAATCTGACTCTCTGTCCGGGGAACGATTTATCTCGTCAGTTGGCAGCCTTCCAATCCACGGATTTTAGCGCAGCGTGAGAGCTTCAAGCATGTCAGATTGCTTGTAGTGAGGAATATGCGCTGAAACCGTTGACCGTACACTCTCCCCCACACCCCAGAATCAGGCCACCGTCCGAGCCCACCAGCTGTCTGAGGCGAGAGTGGGCGCAGGGCTGACAGGGCTGGTGAACCCGTCTGCTTGCGCCACAGCACAACCTGGCCCCCTTAGCACACACCCGGATTATAAACACCGGGGGTAAGAAGGAGCCATCGTCGTCTGACTCCGATCGCTTAAGTTCATCAACCAAACACAGCACTCTTCTCATCAACCTGTCATTTGATGAGTCTTTTAAATACTGGGGAACATAGTGATCGTGGACGCTGAAATAATGCAAAAAGATTATGTCTGGCTTCACTAATTAGTGGGTCTGTGGTGCATTGCAAAAACCTAAATGACAGTTTTTAGCGTAATTTTATGTCCTGTTACCTGTCTCGACAAGAGTTTATAGACTTCAAGATGGAATTGCGACACGGGGGCACAGATCATAGTGTTGCTTGACGACTGCACAACATGAAAACTTAGCTAGTCAGCTGAACCTTTCAGGTAGAATACACATTGGAGTAGCGCCGGGTTCACAATGGGCCTCCTCGTTTTACATCTGAGATGAGGATAGTGACGCAAAACTTGGTGGAGCCACGGGGTAGGAAGGAGCCATCGCCGCCTGACTTGCAGTCCACTGGTCAGCCACTCCACACGTGTCACACACTGGCCTGATGGTGCGGTTTAGTATAAAGCATCAGTTGGCAGTCTTCCAAGTCACGGTTTCAGTTAACCGTGATAGTTTCAATTGCATCAGCTTACACTGAGGGACTTATGCGATGATGGTGCTGGAGGATGTGTATGTTTTGGTCGACTTAGTGTGCGTTTATGTGATTTAGTCTGTAGTGTTTTACCGCAGGTTATTGTGGAGAAGCATGCATCCGGGGAGACCCATGCGGTGCGTTAATGTAGGGGAGCAGTGATGGCAGTGGAGGCCGACGCGGTGACTGTATAGTGGGGCCACAAGTACTGCTTCACCAGTCCCCATGCGATGGATTTGCAGGTGACCGACCAGACCGATGCGCTATGCGAAGGTGCAGTTGCAGTAAGGACAAGTCGGTACCGAGTCCACATCACGCGTGCTGGCGGTAATGAGGTTGATGTTTAACGGCATGTCATGATTCTTTGTATTGGTGTTGGATGCAGGAGCCATCGCAGCAGATTTTGAGACCAGGATGCTGGTAGAGGGTGGCGACGGGGGATTGGGAGCACAGTATTGTTTTTATCGACATATGCGGCGAAGTTAATGTGGATGGGCAGGCATCAGTTGGTGTCATGCGGTTGCTGCAATCGGTCCCCAGATGTTCAATGAGGCCTTTTCGTGCCCGGAATGTCCACTGACACCGGGGGCATGTTGGGGCGGTTGAGCGTTGGCGTTGGGGAGGCGGAGACAGTTTGGTTTACAAGCTTCGCGTTTGGCTTTGGCGGTCACTATGCGGTTGGTTTTGCAGACCACTGTTCCTGTCTTGACTATCCTCCTCCAGGCCGCTTGGTTCTGTTCGAGGTCCTTCCAGTTTGCCGGGTTCATCTGCAGTTGCTTCAAGGAATTCTTTCGCGTCCTTATATCGTCACACTTGGCTCGCTTGTCGACGGGAACCCGTGGCGATATTTTAATAGAAGAGCCATCTGGGTCATCGTTTGTCGTCCATCCACACGAGATGGTTGCTCCAACGCAATTGCAGTTGTCTCAGCAGGGCGTTGGTGCTGAGGAGGCCTGTTTGTTTTACCATTTCCACATCCGGGATCCGGTCTTGTCATTTCAACTTCAGTGTTTGTCGGAGACAGTCAAGATGGAAGTGCTTGAGCGTCCACGCTTGCTTCTTGTACACCGTCCAGGTCTCCACTTTATACAGCAGCCGTAAAGGCCACATTAAGAAGGAGCCATTGCAGCCTGAATCTCAATCCGCCATTTGCCCATGGCGCACAATACACATTGGACTGACTGCGAGGTCTGTGTGTAATTGTCAGTTGGCAACTTTCCAACCCACGGCGCTTATCACCCCGTGATATTCTTAAGTTCAGGTCACACATGCAACAGAGAAGCCACGTGAAGAAAGAACCGAGGATCATACTTGCCTCCCAAACAGTTATGCAGACGAAGATAATTTGTTTGTGACGTTGCGTGTAAGCATGTGAGGCGCAGAGGTTGATGAGGAGAGAGGAAGAGTTGTGGTATTGCCGGTGGTGTTCTATCACAGGTTTTCATTGAGACGCATGTGACCTTATAGGACCACGCGCTGCGTGAATGCGCGTGGGCAGTGCGGGACAGTTGAGTCGGGTGCGGTGGGTGCGGCGGGCAATGGATCACTGGTCTCTGCGGGATGGATTCGTAAGTGAATGACAAGGCCGATGCGTAATGTACACGTGCAGTGACGATGAGGACAAGATAGGTTGGGAGGTGCTGAGTCTGTGGAGGTTGTGCCGCTGCTACTGGAAGTCACAATCTTGGGAGAACTGTAGGAAGTGTTTTATGGGTACGCAAAATGTGTTGGCATTGTGGTGTGGATTCCACTTACGTGGATGCGCATGTGACCGGGCAGGCCCATGCAATGAGCGAAGTCGCATTGGCAGTGATAGTATTGGAGGCGGCAACTTCTGCTGAGTTTTGGTGCTCCAGGCACTGGTTCGTCAAACTCTGGGCGGGGGTGGGGCTAACAGGCGATGAGTATTGGGATGTGTTCTCTATGATGGTGGGAGTAATGGAATTGATGCCAGGAGTGAGTGTGGGGGGGTCTGAAGAAGGGTTGGCAGGATTTGACGTAGCAGTTGGAATTGTCGGATTGTTGGTGCATTGCGTCCGAAGATGTCCAACCAGGCCGTTTCGCGCGCGGAAGATGTGTTGACAGCGCGGGCATGTTGGAAGGGCCTGGGACATCGATGGTGTTGATCTGGGGTGCTGGTGACTTTCGTGCCGCTCTTTTGGCATTGGCGGCGGCGATCCGGTTGGCCTCATAGATTGCTTAACCAGTTTTCACGAATCTTCTCCATGCCAGTCGATCCTGGGCGAGGTCCTCCCATGTCGCCGGGTTGATTTGCGGTTGCTTCAGCGATTTCTTCAAAGTGTCCTTGTAGCTTCGTTGTTGTCCTTCCTGTCTGCTAGCACCCGTAGTGACATTTCCGAAGTAAAAGTCATTTGGGTAGTCGCTCTTCGTCCATTCTTACCAGATTGCCGCTCCATTGCAGTTGCACTTGCCTCAGCATGGCGTGGATGCTGAGGATTCCGGTCTGCTCCAGGACTTCTGTGTTCGTAGTCCTGTCTTGCCATCTCAGCTTCAGTATTCTGTGGAGGCAGCTGAGATGGAAGTGATTTAGCTTCCTGGCTTGGTTCGAGAAGACAGTCCAGGTCTCCGCTAATTAAAGGAGTGTCGTCAAGACGAAGGCCTTGTACATCTTCGGTTTGGTGTTCAGGTGAATACCGTGGCGATTCCACACGGAGGCCTGCAGCCGACCGCAGGCCTGACTAGCTTTGGAGATCCGTTGGGCAACCTCGTCATCAGTTCTCGTGTTGCGTGACAGCGTGCTTCCTAGATAAGCGAAGTTTTCCACATTTTTAGTCGATTGTCATTGATATTGCTTCGTGGAGCATTTTATTCCGCATTGGGCGGTGGTTTTTGTTGCATTAATTGTAAGTCCGAAAGTGGTGCGGCCAACCGTGAAGTGGTCCATGCTCCTTTGCATGTCATCTCCCGTCACAGGGTTAAGGATGCAGTCGTCCGCTAAGAGCAAATCATGGACTTTAGTCCTAGAAACACGCGTTGCATACACCGACTTTTGAGAAGTTGCCCTTCAGTTCGTAGTTGATGTAGACAGAGGGCGTCCATCAGCTAAGACTGAAGAGGGTGAGTGCCAGTACGCAGCCCTGCTTCACTCCATTGGTCACTGCGGATACCATCCCATTGTCAGTGCTGCGCACCATCATACCGTCGTGAAGCTGAAGCACCATGCGCGTGAACCACTCAGAACTATCGAATTTCTGCATGATTTAACATAATCCATCCTGATTCACCGTGTCAGATCCACGAAGGTAGTGTATAGGTGAGTTCGCATCTCCAGGCACTTGTAGCTGGCGGGCGGCAAAGATCATATCGGTTGTTCCGCGGTGTCGGCGGAAGCCACATTGGCTTTCCGGGAGCAGGCCCTGCTCTAGGTGACCGTTCAAACGATTGGGAAGGATACTTGTGAAATCTTCCCGGCGATATTGAGCTAAGAGACAACTCTGGGGTTATCACAGAGTTACCAGTTACACTTCCGCTTGTAGAACTGGACGATACTCACGTCTTTGAAATCCTGCGGAACATATCCTTGGAACCACATCTCCTAGAATATTGTTGTGAGTTCCGCTAGCAGCCGGGGACCGTCGTGCTTGTAGACTTCCGGTTGGATTGCGTTGGATCCCGGTGCTTTACCACTGGAAATCTGCTGCAGAGCCCAAAAGGTTTCTGGTAGGGAAGGCGGCAGATCCAGGTCATTGTTCAAGTCCACTTGCGGGAGTCAATGGCAGCATCGGAGATGGCTGATGAGCAATTAAGGACACTTCTGAAGTGCTCGGCCCAGTGCTTCAGCATTTGCAATTTCTTTGTCAGCAGAGTTGTGCCGTCAGAGCTGAGCAGCGGTGTGGTTCCCTTGATGCAGGGGCCGTGGATGGCCTTAATAGTTCGAAGAAAATTATTCATTTCCTTGTGGTCTGCATAGACATGGATTTTCCTTAGCCTTGTGGACCATCTAGGCGTCCTGCATCTCCCACAGCCGTTGCTGTACAAGGCGGCGGCATCTGAAGAAGGCTGCTTTAGTGGTGTCAGTCCAACTATTCATTTAGGCCATGTGTAGTCTGTTCTTCTCAGCGAGTCGGTTGCTGATGTCTGCGTCATTGTCGTCAAACCAGTTCTGGTGTTTACGGCATGCGCGTCCGAAGACTTCGAGGGCACGGACTGGATGACGCTCCGCAGTTGACACTTCCATGTCCCTATGGTGTCGTTGTCATCTAGAGCATGCAGGTCCTCCTGTTTCTGGGTTATCTGGTTGCTGAAAGCAAAACAGTGAGCTATAAAATTTGACAAAAGAATTTACTTTACTTGGCGGTCCGTCATTGGGGTTGAAGTCAGAGCTTCATCTTGGAGACGACGAGGCGATGATCTGCCCCAACATCGGCATCGATGATCGTTTTTGTCGCCAGCACGTTTTTTCGATCTCGCCCCGGATGAGAACATAGTCCAGCAGCTCCCAGCTTTGCGATCAAGGGTGTATCCATGTGGCCTTCTCCCGTTTCGGAAGGCAGAAGAAGGTGTTGATCAGCAGGAGACGGTGTTCAGCACAGGTTCGCAGAAGTAGAAGGCCATTATCCTACCAGTCACCGAGACCATAGAATCCAGTGCACTCTGTCAGGTAGCGTGCACTGTCCCGACGCGGAAATTGAAGTAGCCAAGTACAATCGACTTATCTGCCTTTGGCACAACTACCAGGAGGGCATGCAGATCCTCGTAAAATTTCGCCGCATCAGAGCTCGGCATTAGGAGGCGTAGTCGCTGATGATGGTGGCAAACATGTCTCCCCGAAGAGGCAGGCGGTGGCTCATCAGGCGATTCATGCTGCCCTGTGGCAGATTTGGTAAACGTGCCACGATATCGTACTGATGGCAAAGGCGATACCAGCGTTGCGTTTCTAGCCCCTTTCCTCTGTGAGGAGGCAAACAGTGTTGTTCCTAAAAAGGGGTGCTTGGCCATCCCAAACAGCTGTCGAGCTCCACTATGGTTTAGGGTTTTGTTTTAGTGTGAGCACGATCTGAGTTAACCTGGGCCACCTACGGAATTGCTGCCGCACCCACCGTAGGGTTTGTGGAGATGGGAGGGTGGGAAGTTTGGAAGGCAGATATACCGGCTGTGGAGGCACACACAACACCGGAGACCCTCATCTGATTTAGCCCGCCGGTCGTGGCGGTTGTCCGGGGTGTGGCCGCTGGACAGAGCCCAGCTTCGAGGAGCCACAGGTGAGAGTTAGGTACCAGTTAGAGGGGGCCACAGGAGCATTCGTCACCTGCACGATACAAATGGAGCGATCAAATGCTATATGTGTGGTGCTACCTCTAATTAGTACCCCTACGCCCCGTAAGGCGGATTTAAGGACAATGTGAGAGGCGCCAGCAGCTTGTCGACCAAGATCGTGGAACAAAGTTTGCCAGGTAAGAATACGCAAGGTTGGGCAGGCGAAGACATGATGAATCAGCGGTGGCGGCGCTAATCGCGGAAGCAGATCGCCACAGTGTCTCACGTTAATATCCCAGGCTAGACCTTCTGCTGTGAAGAAAGGGATGCTACCGCCAAAATAATAATTTTATTCGCTTGAAGCTTAGAATTCTAATTCGAAAGCAGTCCAATAAAAAGATAATGGACGCACAGGGAGTGCACTACTCGTAAGATGAAGCTGCAATGCCATCACATGATTACCATAACTGTGGTTCCTGCATTCATTGCTGGTGGTCCTAATTGGCACGACGACCGCTTGTTTGTCTACGTCATTGGTGTGACTTAGTGCTGTGGTAGACTCGGCAATTTGACTCGCTGACGGGAAAGGATGTTCGCACACGTGCTCCCCACGTGCAAATTACTCTGTACAGGCGAAGGTTCAGCGCTGAATACGGAGGAGGGGGGTTATTGGGCTTAGGGGGGGGGGGGGTGTTGCACAAGGCTCATTACTGGCAAAAATTGACTCAGTTCAGTTTTATTAAGGGAAATATAGGCAAAGCCTTTGAGCTCCCTATTGATGTCAATGACACTGCAAATTAAAAAAGGCCGACATATAATGGACGTTGGATAAAGGGTTATCTCCCCGTCACACTACAGGGCATCGGACAAACAATTATAAAATAATATTAATCAAAATAGCGAGTAGTATGTTATAGAACGCGTAAATTTTGGATGTACATATGTTTCAGGAAATGTGTTCGGTTCTGATATCGTTGTAGTACGTGTCAAACTTCCGCTTAAAAGTGTCAACGGATGGGGATATGATGATGTCCGTATTCAGAGCATTCCAGGCCTTAATCACTCTGTGAGAGAAGAAGAACCTTCTTGTGTCCAGTCTTGCACCAGTCACACGTAGTTTACTAGGATGTCCTCTCAAAGTAGTGGTAGTGGCCAGCTCAACGAAGTCGCCAGATACAATGCAACAATCCTGACCCCACAGCATGCGAAAGGCTTGTATTAGGTCACCGCGTAGCTGTCTATCGTCCAGAGGAAACAGATCAAGATTGGACAATCGTGTCTCGTAAGGCAGGCAGATTTGACCTCGAACAAGCTTGGTTGCACGTCTTTAGACCTTCTCAAGGACGCTGTGGTCTTTGACAGACCATGGTTTCCAGGCTTGCATATCGAATTCCAATTTTGATCGCACGATCATCCCGAAGACCTTATTAAAGCAGGCTTTGTCTAACTTTGCAAACGCTCGCTTAATTAGATACAAGCTTGACATGGTGGATTTTGCTACCTTTGAGCAATAGAATGATGTCTTCAGTGAGGGCGTGATCCATACTCCTAGATCTTTCTGAGCCTCTACCTCTGGTAGCGGTGTGTGGTCCAGGTAGTAAATTCTCTGGTACCCGTAGCTGGTTTTGCCGATTCGCAGAATATTGCACTTGGTAGCATTGAATTGGAGAAGCCAGTTGTGCAACCATTCCTCGAGTTGATGCAAGTTAGCCTGAAGATTTGCTTCATCAGCTTCGTTGTGAATAACCTTCTAAAGTTTTATATCATCAGCAAACATGGTGGTGTCACAGTCCAACCCAGTTACGCAGTCATCAATGTATATAAGGAAGAGGATAGGGTCAAGGACGGAGCCCTGAGGAACCCCACTCTCAACCGCAACCTCCACCGATTGTTGATCGCCAAAATGGACAATCTGAAATCGCCCAATCAAGCAGTTTTCGATCCACTTCAAAAGATTGCCCCTTACCCCAATACGGTTGAGTTTGTATAGGAGACGCTGGTGAGGCACGCTAGCAAAGGCCTTCTTGAAGTCTATGTAGACTGCGGGCACCACATTTCCTTCAACGACCGCTCGGGCCCATCGTTCCAGACAGTAGTGCAAATCGGTTAAACAGGACCTTCCTCTGCAGAATCCATGCTGCGCGTCAGAAGGAAGACGATGCCGCTTCAGAAACTGCATCAGTTCACGTTTGATGATTCGCTCCATAATCTTGCAACATATGGGGGTGAGACTTACCGGCTGCCACTTTTATGTATCGATGAAATCCACGCAGTCTGCTAATCGGGTGGGAATCTGCCTGCAGCGAGGGAGGCTCGGAAGAGTAGACATAAAGGTTCTGCCAACTCTTCGACCAAATCCTTCAACAAATTTGCCGGTATTACATCAGGACCTGGCGATTTGGTTTCTTCCAGCCTCAGTAGCTCCTGCAGAACAAATGGTTTTGTTATGACCACTGAGTCAATTGTCAGGATCTCTTCCACACTATAGTTATCAGTAGTGAGATTGGCTTCTCTTGTAAAAACGAACTGAAAGAACTCAGTTAGATGCTCCGCCTTTTCCTCGTCCTAACAAATTTCGACGCCTTCATCCGTTTTTCAACAAAGGGATGGGGTCTTTATTTTGAGAGCACTGCCTTATGTAGTTTTAAAAGAGCTTCGGGTTTTCTGCTGCACGGTTTATAAAGTTACTCTTGAAATTTTGATGAGCTTTAGAAACAAGGCCTTTCACCCTGTTCCTCTGTGTCTTGTTCTTCGTCAGCGATTAGACGGTCATTTTTCTCTTAGATAAGCTTTCCATAGCTTTCGCTTGCGGTTTACTTCACTCTTCAGTGTGATCGTTAGCCACTGGGGCCTGTTGGTGACCTTTTTTTCGAATTAGGACAGTAGTTGGTGATAAGTCCCTTTAATATGGCCTTAAATTCCAACCAATCCTCGAGAATACACCAGTGAATGTTTCATTCCAATCTAAACGGTACACATCAATTTTCATTTGGGTAAAATCTCCACGCCATAGGTTGCGTTTGACTGTGATGCTTCGATCGGGGACAGAGAAGAGTAAATATTCCCACTGTAGGACTACGTGATCATTGTTGCCCAGTGGGGGTAGACAGTTCACAACATCGACGCCGTTAGGCGCTTTTGTCAATACAAGGTTCAAACAATTAGCTTGTTGCTCCTCGCGTATTCTGGTTGGAGAAAGGAGGTGTTGAGTTAGGAAGCGTTTGTATATTGCTTCTAGGAGGTGGCGATCGAAGTTTAATTCCGAGCCTGGTGCCAAGTTCAGATTCCAACCGATATTCGGAGCGTTTAAGTCACCCATGATCATGACTTCGGATCGACTAGCAAACATTTCTAAATCATCTATCATAGTACTGTCTGAATGCGGATCGTTTCTTGGTGGTCGGTAGACCGTTAGGATATCAATCGCTTGGGACCCCGACGTTCCGATGGTGAGCCAGATGGCTTCAGTTTTGCACGCGAGTTTTTCCGTTTTTTCTGACACGAGCAGGCCATATTTGAGAGAAAGAGAGAGAGAGAGAGAGCTACA
Organism: Schistocephalus solidus; assembly: GCA_017591395.1. Classification (NCBI taxonomy): domain Eukaryota; kingdom Metazoa; phylum Platyhelminthes; class Cestoda; order Diphyllobothriidea; family Diphyllobothriidae; genus Schistocephalus; species Schistocephalus solidus. The sequence continues at coordinate 16,017 of WEDG01002435.1, read as the reverse complement.
CTTTATTTTGAAAGTTAAATTCCAAAAAATTTCAGCAAAAAAGGTCCTCCATTCACCGTGAAGAATCGTCCTTGAATGAGTCTCAAAATATTGATCAAGTTGGACTTGCTTCAAAATAGTGCGAACGTCGTGCGCTGATGACCTCATTTTTGTTGTTCGAATAAACAAAATAGTGTCAAAATTGAAGTATATTAGGGGTGAAATAGGCCAATCGACGAACATATAAGAGGATTCACATGCGAATGGAGAGCAGAAAAAGATGGCAGCTCAATTTAAAAAGCCCGCCTGACATAAGTCAGCACACCCCCACTGTAACTGAAATAAGGGGAGAGCAACTTCACGATCGTCCACCTTCGCGGTAAGCCATGTTTCAGGTATGAAGATGATATCTGGTGAAGTTTGGCACACGTATATCTTAAGCTCATCTTATTTAGGGAGTAGGCTTTGGACATTGGTGTATATGAATTTTAGTTTATTTGTGTGTTGCAAGCCGGCTATGTCGCCGCCTTCGTCATTTGCGGCAGCTGGATCAACATATGCACAAAATGTGTCCATATTCAAGAGGCTTTGCATATTTCCTCAGCTCAAGTCTACTATCATTACCAAATTCAGGCCTATGTCGCCGTCCCTGTAAAATTCCTTCCGTGGGACAACTGTTAGACGTCTTCAGGTAAGATAGACGGGCTGCTATGTTTGAAGTGGGGTTAGCATAATTTATTCAGTGTGTTAAATTTTACCGATCAGTGCATTTAAATTTTATTAAAGGAAAGATAGGCGAACGTCTCCGAACTCCCTATTGGTAACACTGGCTGAGAAAGCAGCGAAACATTACGAAAAAACAATAATACTGGCTACTAAATTATTATTAGTAGTATGTATGCACACAAAATTGGTTGGTTGTCACGCCACTGGTTTGTCAGACGCTTGTTGCATTTCGAATTTGCACTTAAATGAATTCACACAGGCGGAGAGAACAATACCCATGGGCAGAGCCTTTCACGCTGCAAACCACTCTAATAATCTGTGTAGTTCAGTTCAGTGTATTTGAGGGAAGTATGCTAATGCCTTTGAAATCCCGCGCCAAGTGAATGTAGAATTCGACTCACGTAGTATACTAGTATTTTAAATAAAAATTTTCTCAGAATCCACTTGTTGCTGCAGGATGTATCTGCCAAACCCATTTTTGAATGTCTCCGCAGACTGGGGCACAACAATCACCTTGGGCAGTTGTTTTCATGAAGGAATGCATTCAGAGGTAAGTTGCAGTCATCGGTTGGAAGATATAATCACACAAGAGGGCGCAGTATAAACCACCCATGAAACGAAAAGGTTTGCAAAAAGCCTCCGTGAAGCTACTTATGAAATCAGAGGATAGAGATTTAGGTTATTTAGATGGAAGTCGTATGGTAGTGCACCTTGATCTCTTACTAATTTAGTGGCTTCTCCCTGCACCCTTTAGAGTAAGTTGTAATTCTGCTGCATCCAGGGTCTCCAGGCCTGGGCCGAATATTTAGGATGTGGCCTTTCAAATGTACCGAAGACTTTTGAAGAGAAATTTTCATCGGAAACTCTAACTGCGCTCTTGATGGCGTACAGCATTAAAATAACTGCTTTAGTGCCTTGCAATATTATGCAGAAGGCCTTTGGTTGACGGTAGTCCAAAAATCAAGTTATTTAGGTATTTCTGCTTCTCGGATCGATATTCTGTGCAGATAGTGGGGCCGCGTATCAGGGAACTGAGTTGAGTTTCCCAGGCGCAGCATGGTGTGTACGTACAAGTTGAAGGGCAGGAGCCATCTGCGGGATCACTCGTCCAATCGACGGAGATTGTCTTGAAAGTTGATTTCGTGGGCAGCATTGGGGTAGAAGTTCCCGATTTTTACATCACCCGCAAACATAGCGCAACGAAAGTTGAAACTCCTGTATACAATCATTAATGAACAAGAGAAACAAAGTCGGACCGAGCACTAAAACTTGTGGGACGCCAATCTCTCTAATGGTGCACCTCGATTGCAATCCACCTAGGTAGAATACTTGGGAAAGATGAAAAGGAAATTTCTGATAAACGTAAGAAGATTGTATCTGTTACTCATCACTCAACTTGTATTGGAGAAGATGGTACGGGAAAACTGTCAAGGTCCTTCTAGAAATCAATGTAGGCCACATGCACAGTGTCTTTTGCGTCGAGTGCTTTTGTCCAGTTTTGCCTCGTATAAAAAAAGTTTGCTACGCAGGATTTTGAACTAAGGAATCCATGCTGCGCAGCTGATAGTAGGTTATGCTACTCAAAGAAGCCCATGAGCCCTTGCTTAACTATTTTTTGTAAAATTTTGCAGCACATCTGAGGCTGCTTGGTCAGTGACGTTTTTCGGGGACCTTAATGTCACCTGATATAGTGGTGCAATCCATGCAGATTTTACATCGGCGGATAAATAACCGGCATCGAATGAGACTTCCGAAAACCATGAGCAGCGTCTTGGATGGTTCCTCGGCGAGTTTCACAAGCAATTTCGTCAGTTGGTCATCTGTATTTGCGGATTTTGGCTCACTTATCGCCAGCAGTTATTTATGAAGAGTAGCTTTGGTGAAAGATAGTTTCAATCAATGGAATCTCATTTAAATCATATTCTGGAGCAGTAAGTTCGCTTTCACTCGTAAAGATGACTTAAAAGTTTTGATAAAGTGCTCAGCTTTTGCTCCATCCTCGTTAATCTCTAGGTCTTCACTTGTTTTCCGCAGGGTGACGGGGTCTCTATTTCACGTGCTCCTTCTTATGTAAACCGTAAAATGGTTTAGCAGGTAACTTTCAAAATCGTTCCGTGCCATGAAGATAAGTCGTTTGACTTGGTTCCTCGATATTTGTTAAGTTTTTAGGGATGTAGAATTCGTATCAGCCAGAACTACCCTCCAAAATCTACGGTTTTTATTTGCTTCTATTTTTTTTCAAAGTCCCAGTCACTCATTGGTCTCTGTTGTTCAGCCCATACCATGAAAGTGGGCATTTGTTTCTGAGGAGAATATGCAAAGATTCATATATACATACTTTATCCTCGGTCATATTACCTATCGTGTCCTCATTCGAACTGGTTGCGTCCAAAGAATGAGAAGAGGACGCTGCATTATCTGATCGTTGTAGATTACTAAATTATGTACTCCTATTTTTCATTATAGATATTGTCAACGTTTTATTTGCCTTTAATATCTTTAACTTTTAATCGTTCGACTTGTTCTTGATTGGCTAACACTACCTTGACTGGTCGGGGACATGGATGCTCTGATAGTTTAATTGAGTGCATTCCGAGTCTAAAGGCCTTGATCACCAAAATGTCTTCATACGGTTGCAGAAGTTCATTGAGTACATAATGGAAGAGTTGTAGATCTGCCGAGAATTGCTCTTTGGGAATATTGGCTGTGGATTCAAGAAGTCCCTGAATTATCAGGCATTGTCCTCTGTCCAGCGAGTTCCATGATATTGCCATGCTTTCTTGCCCCGAGAAATGTAGCATGGGCTTTTAATGATCTGACGGTGACATTTGCTGCAATCAATTACAGTCCTCGTTCGTCGCTATTTTGTTTGCATTATATCTGTCTCCTGACACAGAGGGAAATGGCCCGAACTCTTATAGGCTGGATCTGCCCGAAAAAACCTTACTGAGCTAGCACAACTGCTTATCTATTTGTTTGCGAATGTACAGGAAATATGGCTTTGTAGACGCTTGGGTTTATTCGTAATAGCTGTCATTCGCAACTGTGTGATTGCAAGCACCTCAGAAGTTACACCCACAACCTTTCCTTTGGTTGGTTAAATGCTCTTGGTCAATGGACACGTACGGTTGACTGTGGATTCAGTAGCCGTCCGTGAGTTAAATAAGATCAGGGTTTAACTGGACAGGGGTTGGCTGGAATAGCCAGCTACACAATCTTCCTCCAATGTCTGGCATCTTGCTGGAGGATCATATTTACGTTGCTTAAGAATTTTTTTGCTTTCCTTGGATTTTCCCGATTGTTTTATGAGTTGGATGCCCGAATGGATTAACATATCCACTTTGTTCATCTGAACTTCCATATCAAGTACCTTCTGCCTGAGATTTAAACAGCACACCTACTCGTCATCTTCATAAGTTACATCTTTAAACGTTACTAAGCCTTTTGCCCGCGTAGCAGGAGGGGAATGAGTAACAAATGTCACTCCTTGCGATGTAATTGGTGACTGGTTTTGCTTAAGCAACTGAATTTTTTACATGAGCCACCGTCTTTGGATAGCCTAGTAGTCAACTCACGTGTTTGTGGATCGGCGTGACCGGGGTCAAATCCCTTCTACCCACTTTTTTGATGTTGTAATCATCTTCAATTTCAATGCGAATTAAGTTTGCGGTGATGTGATATGGTTATATAGAGAAAATGTACAAAACATTTACAGCTATGGAAGTTTTGAAGCCAATTTCAAAACCACTCAGCCATTGTTGATTGGTTGTGCCCAGAGGACTGGTGGAGAAAAAGATAGAGATGGTGAAACTCTATATTAGTGCGAAGATTTCAGACTATCCGTTCGAGGGTGACTTGATTGTGTGTGCAAACTGGATTATTCACGTCTCAGAGCTGCAAAAGCATCCAGTCGATCAAAATACTGAAAAGATGAAGATCCACGAGGGTAGAAATGGTTAATCTTAGTTCGAAGGTTGCGTCAAACAACTAAAAGTTAAAATTACAGAAAGTACAACGAATTGATGACAACACACTCCTCTAGCAATCTATTCCAAGTAGCCATATACCGATGCAAATGGAAACCCAGAAAAGTTATAAATAAATAAATTCTATATTTAAGACCCAGTGGGCCCATCATTACAAACGCAGTACCTTGGTATGAATGAATAAAAAGTGGATAATGGATGCTCTGAGTGAACAACCGTATGAACAGCAGAAATGAGTAGTATGGTAGGCAAATTCGATTAAAAACGATTCGTCATTCTTAAAACAATATTTAAAAATCTTTGGAATACAAACTGAATTAGGAAAGAAGCAGTGAAAAATCTCCTAGGGCTATATCGGGGGCAGAGTTGAGCGAGAGCCCAATTAAAAAAACTAGGAGAAAAAACTGCTTCCCTCAAGAATTAACAACTAGAGTTGATAGGATTAGTACGATGCAGTGTGATAGGACCGTGACGTCGATGACAACGTGGGGAGGTAAAAACGCTCCTTGTCGTGAGAGAAATCATATAACAGCCCGAGCCACTGTTTACAGTCCTCAGTGAGGTGAGATAGGAGGGGCTCATCGTAGACAACGGGGTCGAAACGAAGAGGTGGCAGTAGAGTTTACGAGATCATCACCCAGATGCGACCTTGCTGACTGCATATTCCACCGACAAGGTGGTGAAAATAGCAGAACCCGCTACGATCATCAACAGACCTCGGAACCATCATCAGGGTTGAAAAAAAACGGAAGAATGCATCAAGGTTGTTAACAGTTGGCAATTAAGCTTGAAAGGGGGGACGAAAAAGTGGCTGCGAAAATTGACCGAAAGATTGATCATCACGCGCAAACGGAAGATCCGGCAATTGGGTATGATTTAGTTAATATAGTGCACTCAGGCCTGCTATTTCGCATGAGAATCAACGATGAATGTGAGGCCTAAACATTTCAATAGCCAGAGTGGACTTCTGAAGATGGTTAAAAGGTCAACGAAACAAAGGTGCACGCCAGTATGCCCCGATTGTTTAACGATCATTCGACCTACGGATGGGTTATGGAGACATCCTAGTTCATGGGGGAGACGATGCACGAAAATTTAATTTTGGAGACAGTGTAATAAATTCTTGATGGCCCTTTCTCAGGGTCATGGAGAAAGGTGCCCGGGAAGGAAGAGAAAAAAGGTTAATTGAATCAGTATTAAGATAAATATGCAGTTTGCGTTAGAAAGCACATAGGCTAGTTTGATAACATAATATCGATTGGCATGGTATTCCAAACAAAGCTATACTTAGAAGCAAAGAACAGAGAGCGTTTAAAAGTGGATTATATAGAGGGAGGTATGATCAGTGAAGAATTTCCCAGGTTGTACGGACGAATAATGGGGGGTAAGGGCTGGTATTCAGGGCATATTTGAACTATTAGTAAGGTAATAAAGGAGGCAGAAGCCAGCTTCCAGTCTCCGAACCCATTTAAATTTTAGGTTAGTTAGCTGGCACCTATTCGAGTAGGAAGTAGTTGAAAATTTCAGAGGTAAGAGTTTCCGATTCAAATGTCTTTGCATATTTTAAATTTAAGGACGGCTAGAATCGTTCATTAAACCAATGAATGGGAAGGAAATAACAAGGTAAAATTACAAGAAACAAAACCCCAAAACTGGGCAGCTTTGATCGTAATTCTATCGACATGAGATGGAAGATCTAAATTATTTACGTGGCTTAAACCCATATCCTTGATGGCAGAACATTCAGTCATAGGGGTGCCTTGAAAAATAACTGCTTGTAGTAGCCATCAAGCTCAAAACACATGTAACAACACCTAGAAAGTGAGAATACCATTTGCTGCTTTGAACTCCACGTCGAAAGAGCACGCAAGTCTGCATGGATTTCTGCTAAGCATCGTTGGGAATATACGCATTTAAGATCGTCCTCATAAATAACAGACAGAGAGTGTTTAACTGCGGATTAATGTTAAGCAAAAACAAAAGAGGACATAGCTTACAATATGGGTCTAAGCTGAAATTGAGGAACCCTCAAAGACCTTATGTTTCCGATGACATGGATATGACGTAATGAAATCAATAAGGGGACTACGAAGCCCTAAAGCTTCCAGCTTAACTATGAGTCTCCTATGAGGCACTTTATCAAAAGACTTACCAAGATCAAAATAAATAACGGTCACCGATAGATGATCATTACGAAGAGAATTTCGTAGATTGAGAAAAAAACATGTGACATGTTTCGCGAGAGTGATCGGGTAAGAAGCCAGGTTGGGAAGAGCTAAGAAGTGGATGGGTTATGCAAAATCTGTAAATTGTATGCCAATGAGTTTTTCTAATAGTTAAGCAAGAGAGTTTGTTGTAAGAAAACCACGTGAACCAGCTTAAAGAATGGGATAAAAATAGACGTTTTTCAATAATCAAGAAAGAAACAATTCTCGTGAAAGACTGAGAATACTTTGCTCAGCAATGGAGGAATATCTTTTATTTGTTTTATAAGGGAATTTGTGATGGTGCCGTTTCCAGCTAAGCCTGATTGACTAAGTTGGTTTATCTTTTTCTGAATATTTACAGGAACAATATTAATGGTATTGAGTAACTCATGGGAATTCAGAAGAATTAAGGGGAATAATATGTTTCAAGGGTAAAATATTTGACAAAAATGAATTTAATAGTTTCACTTTGCCCAAATCCTCTGTAACGAAGTTATCATTGCAATCAAGTAAAGGCGGAATAATTCTGTTAGACTAAGCGGAAGAATTGCGACTGAATAGTTGAGCCACAGATCTGGAAGTATTAGCGTCGCTAATGGCTAGAGACTCCCTACGCCTATCTCGTGTAAGCCTCATTTTTGAAGTTAATTCGAATATTTGTGCGATCATTCAGTAAACCGATAATGAACTAGTGGATGGATCCTTTATTTCCTTTCATAATTTTTATGTCGGTTTTGAAGCAAGGGTAGGACCTCGGAAGAAACAAACTTTGATTTAAACACCTTTCGAGGAATGAACTCAAGGAGCCTTTTTATCAGGCCTTGGAGTATTTAATTCATTTCAATGCAATCTATTGAGAGAAATAGGCATGGGCCTTTGAGCACCCTATTTGCAGCGTGGAATTAAGTGCGGTGTACAGAGAAACCATGTGGGTTGCAAAAGTTCAGAAGCGATCATAAAATATGACAAGTGGTGCGTGACTCTTGAAGGTTAAGTTAAATCCCTCATCGCTCCGACACATTTTGGAACATAAAACTGTCAAGGTTCCTTTTAAAGCTTTCCAGCGATGTTGAAATCACAACGTCTAAAGAAAGGACATTCCATGGTTTGAAAACTCTGTCAGAGAAGGAGAACTTGCGCACATCCAGCCTCACCTGCTGGACGCATAGTTTCAATGGGTGACCTCGGAGATGCGTCGTGATCGCAAATTCAAAGAAATACGAGAATTCCAGGCAGCCATTTAATCCCTTTATAATGCGGAATGTCTGCAGGAGATCCTCGCGAATTTGCCTACAACTCAAAGGGAACGGATTTAGATTCATTAGGTGGGTTGTATATGGCAGGGAGCTTTGACTCCTAACCATTTCGGTTTCTCTCCTTTGAACCCTTTCTATGCAATTCTGATCTTGAATCGTTTAGGGACTCCGGGCTTGCACAGCATATTCCAAATGCTGTCTAATTAATCTTCCAAAATTCTTAGCGAATTGATCTTCATCGAAATCCAAAAAGGCTCGTCTGATGGCGCGCAAATCAGCCTTTACGCTCTTCGTCACTCTTGAGCAGTGAGAAGACGCTTTTAAGGTTGTGGTCCTAAGCACCTCAAGGTCTTTTTGACTTATCAAGCCTTGTAAGGCCTTACCAGTAAGAAAGTATTTTCTACTATTGGCATATCCGAATGGGTTGCCTAAGCTTAGTATTGTATACTTATAGATGTTGAACCACATAAGCCGATGATTCGACCATTCCTTCAACAGAGTTAAGTTTATCTTCGTCAGCAGGGCTCCAAATTATACTTCAGATTTTCATCTTGTTGGTAAACATTCCTGCTTAACAGTTCAGATCCCTGACACAATCGTCCATGTATTTTAGGAACTGGAAAAATTCATTCGGACTGAGACGCTCTTTCGACGTGGAAGCTCCAAATGGCTAATGGAGTTCTCATCTTCTAAGTGTCGCCACATGTTTTTTGGGCGCTGCAAGGCTGCTGCAACCTGTTATTTTTAAAGGTTGCCCTATCACTGAATATTCCTCCATCAAAGGACTTAGATCTTTCGCCTCATGTCGATAGAATTACGGCCAAAGCTGCTCATTTATGTGGCTTTATTTCTTATAATGTCTACCTTCCTGAAATTAAATTAAGACTTTATCATATTTTTGTGCTTCCCATTCTTGAATTTTGTTTTCTTTTCTTCGGATTAATGAAGGAATCCAGCCGTTCAAAAATTGAAAATTTCCGAAGACTTCACAAAAAACTCCTGTATCTGACTCTTTCAAATACTTCCTACTCAACTAGATGCCAGCTGACGAAGCAAAAAGGTCTTTGGTTCAGGAGGCTGGAAGTAGGCTTTTGTCTCCTTTTTCGACTTAATAATAGCTCAAATCTGCCAAAGCCTTCAGTCATTACCCCCATTAGTCTTCCTTATAATCTAAGAATTTCTGCAGTTCTTATATCTCCTCATGCATCCTCCACAAGTAAACGTTCTCTATTCTTTGCTTCTAGGGTTTGATTTTTTTGGATTAACTTGCCAATCGAAATAAGGTCGTATACTAGCCTCTTGAAACTATTTGTTCACTACCTCGAGTCCCACAGGAACCATCATGTCTCTTTATACCATCAGTCATTCGAAAGATGAAGTCATTCCGGCGTACCCATTCGGACAGTGCCTTCTCGGCGCTAACTAAATATACATTCTAAAAACAGTATTGGCCCTGTACTGAACCCTGAGGAAACCCACTGTCAATCTCTCTTGGCCGATGCACACAACCGGGCGCCAACCCACGAGGAATTTTTCAATCTATTTGAGGAGGTTACCTCTGATTCCCATTCTTTCAAGCTTGTACAACAGTCTTTGTTGCGGCACAGTGTCAAGGCCTTTTCCAAGTCAATGAATGTGATGTGAACCACGTGTTTATCTAAAAGTGCTTGGGTCCAGATTTGGAAAGATTGCAGTAAATCTATCGTGCATGATATTCCCTTACGAAACCCGGGTTGACAGTTTGATAACAAATTATGAGTCTCTAGGAATTTCACCAATTCATTCTTGATGATCCTTTCCATAACCTTGCCGGGGATGCATGTGAAGCTGATGGGCCTGTAATTTGTCATTGACACCCGGCTACTGCTTTTGTATAAGGGAGTTATATGCGCCAGCTTCCAATCGATAGGAAGTGTTCCAGAGTCAAAAAACCTTATATCATGGAAGAACTTTGAATCATTATTTGAAAATATACTGGACTTATCTATGGTGATTGCAAAAGTATTTACTTGTTCCTTGTTACCATGAGCAAACTCGAGGTAGTTGCGTTTTACCTCAGGCTTAACAGAGGTGGAGACTGGATGATAAAAATGAATTAATGAGTTATCATTTGTAAAATGGGCTTGTTGGAAATTAATGCGTAGAGGGTGAACGCTTTAGAAAAAATTAAATTTAAAACATAATGTTTTCCAGTCACTGATTTTACTATTTGTAGCATGTTTGCAAAGTAAAACATGTTCACGAATTTCTCAAATTTTGGTGGGGAAGTATTTGTATGCCATTGAATTTCTGGCAAATTAAAATCGCCTACGATTATTTTGCCATCAAACGGAGTCCCTGCAACTTTTTCAAAAAGTTCGGTAAGCTTGTTTTCATTGTCGGAACAACAAGGAGGATTATAGACAGCCAATTATCGCTTTTTATCGTGTGGGAGAAATGACCAAAACCAGGCAAATATTTCTGGAAAACGAAGAAAGTTTTAGATGATAGGAAGAATTTATAAGAGATGATCTACTCTATAGAAGACAACCAACACCACGTTTTCAGCGCGGTCTTGTCGATATACAGTAAATTATCTCAAGCGAGTATCAAATCGGAAATAAGGGAGTGAGCCCAAGATTCTGTGATGCACATTTCATCTGGGTCAAACTCAACAGCTACAGTTCTGAACTGAGTCATCTTTTTCCTGACCGATCTCGCATTGATTGAAACTGTACTGAACGTATTTGGTTATGCTGATAAGTGTTTATAAATGCGGAAGACGTGGTGGTGGAGAAGTAAATTGCAGGGAAGGAGTGGGTGGAAAGTAAAATTTTTATGCTGTACTAATTGGTATGACATTATTGTTAACTAAATTTTGGTTATTGAATAGAAACATATTTGGGCGTCATACATGGAGAGGAAGGCTATTTTCTGGGTTGCAAAAAATAGAAGAAGGTCTTAACATAGGATTTTGATTAAGGTTGGCATAATAATGTTCGGGGGGCGAATTAGATTTGAAAATGGAACAAATGGTTTTGGGAAACTGTTGGCATACGGAGTAGGTTAAATTAATTGGCAAGCCTAAAAAGTTGTTGGTCTCACCAAGTAAATGTCATCTCCCGAATTTTGGTCCAGAAAAAACTTCCTACCATAATTTCCAATGATTTGGAAATAATCGAGACACCATCAATAAAAGACTTCGATCTTCGCTATACAAATACTCTTGCTTTATCCCCCCACGTTAAAAATATCACCGAAAGCCACTTGACTATGCAGGTTCATTTTTAAAAACTTATCCTCACCTACTCTAAAGACACGACTCTATAAAACGTACGTTTTACCTCTCTTATATTACTGCTTATTTTTTGGCATAATGCCCTCATATGGGCGAAAGAAACCCAAAGTCATTCAAAGCTGTTTTACCAGATCCTTATCCAATGAGATGGCATCCAAGGCTCATACACGGAACTACACAATAGATATGGTCTCCAACCCGTCTGGATTAGAAGATTCCGAAATGGTTTCACTTTCATATTCAAAATCACACACCACCCAGATATTCTCAGAATGAATATACTAACAAATGAAAACGTCCCCAAGTCACTAAAAATAACAAGAATAGTATAAAAATTCAAAAATTCAAAAAGGCCCAACGATTCAGCTTCTATTTCATAAGAAACGTGACAATATGGAATGCCCCCCAAGTTCTATTTGAAATAATCAAAATCTACTAGAATTTAAAATGGAAATCAAATGATATCTCTTAAATAATACCACACATATATTTTGAATAACATAGGACATTTTTCAAGTCATAGAATTCGGGCCGAAAGGGCTCTGATCACCCCAACTTCGGGAATCAACAGTCGTACCTCCTTTTTTGAGGGAGTTTTATGCCGCGACGGATCCTTCCCCACGCCTGTCAGCGATAGCTTCCTCAATGCTGGTCACAAAATGTTCTAAGTCCTCCCAATGAGCTTCAGCCTATCTGAACCTAGAATGCGTTGTGGTCAACGATCAAACTGAAATTCCAAACGTTCTTAATGCGCGCTTTCGAGGATGGTGATACCCATTTAACTCAGCGCAGAAGCTTCACATCATACGATGACCTGCAATGCACATAGAGAGGACTAATCACCTCGTTTTGTGGTACACTTTCTGGATACAATCGAGTCAAAGCTGGTGGTTAATGACCTACAAGACTCATAAATGCCCATTCTTTGGCTATATGCAAGGACGCTCACTTTAATGATATATATCAATTAAATAAAAAGTAGCTTTTTTCGACTGCTAAAACTAAGTAAAAAATGCAAAAACACTTTAAATTTTCAATTTTTTTCCGATATCGTCTTTATTTTTATACATAATTTTATGATTTCTAAAGAATTTGCTTAAAAATGAATTTGCAAAACTCATTTTTTATCTCCACCTGTTAGTAGTATATTTTTGCGTTTTTAGCATCATGCATGCTCTACGTAATTCGGATGCGCAACAAGGCTGCACAAAAATAAGACATAGGCTTTGATCTAGCTTTATGAAACGAATCATACTAGTTGTTTCATAAATCTAGATCAAACATACTCAAGAGTATATTATCAAATACAAATATGAAGGCTGTTGGACAGCATTGAAATATTCGTACCGTTAAATGTTTCTTGCTTCTAATCCATTTCCAATTTTTTGAGATCAGTCGAACTCAGTCTAAATAGTCGGCAGACCTCACACCGGAATCTACTGCGCTCACATCTGAGTGGAATTGACTTTCCCTTTGAATAAACCGCAGACATTTCTACCTCTGTGAAATGAATACTCTTGAACGTCCATAACAGACTATTTTTGACCCTAACAATTCTTACCCGTATACATTCCTCCCCATTCTGTATAGCTGTTTAATTTTCAAATTTTTCTATTTCTAAAACTTGGAAATACCTTGAAATACTTAAAAGAATCTGCACATTTCGAACCCTGCTATTTAAGTATAAAATCAAAACAACGCTAAATTGGCTACTGAAAAGAGGAGTTTGTTTTAGGTTTTTTCTTTGTTCTAAGGATTCGAAGGCATCCAAGAAGTGCTTTATCAATAAATTTATTTAATAATTTAAATAAATTCCAGTCCTCAGTGACGTTTCCGGAGAATAGAAGATTCCAGTCTATTCATGATGCCTCAGCTCTCCTTTTGCAAAAGTCTCCTTGCCACAAATTGGGACTGGTTTCGTTTATTGCAGATGGTACAGAATATAAACCGTACTCCCATGAAAGAACTGCATGATCACTTCGACCAAGTGGAGGTAGGCAGTTTACCTCGTTTATACTGTCAGGATTTTTAGTGAAGACGAGTTCTAAACAAGTAACCTGTTGTCCCCCGCATGCTCTCGTTGGAACAAATACATGTTATGTGAGAAGAGTTTCAAGTGTTGTCTTTAGCAGACGGTGTTTAAAGGCATAATTTGATCACTGCGCCTGCATTTCTTTCAACGTAATGCTGGGTGCATTGCAGTCACCCAACATCAGGTCGACTACCAATCTCCTTTATGGTCTCCAGCAAAAAAGTATCACCGTCAAAGTCAATCCCCGGTGGTCGGTAGAGAGTCATGACTTCAGGAAACTGCGAACCCCATGTCCATATAGTCAGCCAAATAGCCTCGATACCGTTGGTAATCTTCTCGCTCTTAGAAAACATCGTAACTCGCCCATCCTGGCAGTGGATGCGATCGCTCCTGAACAACTGGTATCCGGATAACGCTACTTCGCAATCGCTGCTATTCTGTGACAGCCATTTTTCTGTGATTGCTATTATATTTGGAGACAGAACGGCTACCTGTGTTCTCAGTTCGTCCAGCTTCGGAAACTGACTTTGGGCGTTGGTGTGAAGAAATTTAAGTTGACAACCCTCGGATGCGACAAATTCCGTTTGTCTCGAGTTTGCCAATACTACTTTGTCACTGCCATCATGAGCATCGTCTGGTTCCAGAGCAATGCCACGTTTCTCTGTATCGCGCGTCCTCTGAAAAAAACCAGGCTGTCTTCTCCAGCCGCAAGTCTCACATTCAATTTCACGATTAATTCGCGGCATTTCAGACATTCTGCTGGAGAGCAGTCCGACTGAAAACCTCCTTAAGAAAGTTTCGGAAGTTGGTCTTTCTAAAGAGATGAAGCGTGGCCTCTTCCTTGCTGCCCAGGACAATTTTGGTAGGCAGTGGTCTCAGAGTTTCTGACGGTTCACTATCGTTTTTGTCCAATCCTGAATGCTGCGCGAACGGGTACCTTGTCTCCCGAATGAAGTATATCGTTCAGCAGGTGCTGAAACATAGCAAGATCAGCAGAGAACATTTCCTTCGGGATATGAGCATTTGATTTAGGTAAACCCTGGATAACTATGCAATTTTATCTGTCTAGGGCATCCTTTAATACACTGCCGACCATATTTTTTGCTGAATGACCTGAGGGATTCATGAGAGTTGTTTTTGTCTTTATACTCCTGTTATCGTGTTTCCCAATTCTATCCTGGAACGCATTTGTTTTTTTCGATTTCAACTTAGGTCCCTTTAAATTTGCTGTGGTGGCTGACAGAAGTTGAATTTGACGTCGGGATTGCCTTTGGATGAGGCACTGTTGAAGTTGTCCTGATATTACCGGTATCAAATTTGGCATTTACTGGGTTGAAACCCTTAAATTCAGAATCTTCTCAGACGGTATTATCTTGAATTACTTGCAGTTTGCACTTTGCTTAGTTGTTCTAACGTAGGTAATTTATATATCTCCATCAATATTGTGCTTCAGGAGCTTCCTTAAATCCTAAGCTTGTCTTCCATTTTTTTGAGTTTGATCAATATATGGGTACAGATTACGCAAAGTTCATTTTCGTAACCCACAAAATTTATGGAAAGTACGCTTTTGGCCTGTTTCACCGATCGTGGCCTGCAGACATTATGAGCACGAGCACAAAACCTGCATATTAAGGTTATATCACCAGGCTTTGCTTCGAAAAAATCCGATGCTCTGCACGCTATTTTCATCAAGATTTTGGCTGTCCATCAATTATTAAGGTTGGTGGGTACACTGAATACCTCCACTTGGTCAAAATGATCATGTAGTATTCTCATGGGAGTACGGTTTATATTCTGTACCATCTGCAATAAATAAAACTAAGCCTCATCTATGGGAAGGACCCTTTTGCAAAATGAGAGATGAAGCTGCATGAAACATATTTGAAAGTACCAATTATTCAGGATATGCTCTTCTGAGAAGAGCGATCTTTAAAGAACTAAAAAGTCTAAAGGCATGTAAATTCCCCGTCCCCAATG
This sequence comes from Schistocephalus solidus, assembly GCA_017591395.1. NCBI lineage: Eukaryota > Metazoa > Platyhelminthes > Cestoda > Diphyllobothriidea > Diphyllobothriidae > Schistocephalus > Schistocephalus solidus. Next base: position 577 of record WEDG01002435.1, on the reverse strand, counting down.
ACATTCCAGCAAAACTGCTCCTCGAAATGGCTCGAGAGCTAGACAAACTGCTGTCCTTTCTGGCCAGAAATCGTTCGATACGGGAATTATTCCTACAGACTGGAAAACAGCTCACATTACACAGATTAACAAAATCAGTAACCGTGCATTTGCTACAAACTACAGGTTTGTCAGCCTGACCTCAATCTGTTGCAAGATTATGGAGATGTATGTCAAAAAGGAATTAATGATTTATTTAGAAACCCTTAAACTCTTATGCAATGCACAATACGGCTTTCGTAGGGAAAGAACGTGTGGTAAGAACTAACTTTATACGGTGCAAAGCTGGATAAAATCACTCGATGCAAAAGACACTGTGCATGTGGCTAACATTAATTTCCAGAAGACCTTCGATAGTATTCCGCATCAAATTCTCCTTCGCAAGTTGAGAATGCTGGAATTGGATGCAAACGTCTTACGTAGATTGATAATTTTCTCGTTGGCCGTTCCCAAGTGATCTGTGTATGCGAAAATAGATCCAGGCGCACAGTCATCGAGAGTGTAGTCCCACAAGATTCAGTATTTGAACCAATTCTGT